>VDFB02000017.1:560455789-560597948 GCA_007258455.2 Sequoia sempervirens
TAACTTTCAATTCATTGCACCGTTCCAGCTCCGACCTTGCAAGAAAGCAAATAAACAGAGCCAAAACTCAACCAATTGAACAAGTGATCAAAACCAGAGTCGGGATTGGAATGAAACCCATAAGTGACCAATGTCCCCAAGTTCAATCCCCATTCTGGTTCTTCATCCACAAAAGAAAAGAAACCTTGGAACTCAAGCAGGATGGAGGTGGAGTTGGAACCAGATGAGGAAACAAAATTTGGAAAAAAAACTCCATATCCCAAATCCTTCCTGAACCTGGCCCCGCCAAAGAGACCAAACACAAGCAACAAACAAATGAATGCAAGTGGGATCTAACTAAAACCAATCCTGAGTAGACCTCGACGGGGGTGGAACAAAACCCAATGGGGGAAGAGGCAGAACAAAACCCGATCCTAAAACTTTTGCAAGTTACAGGTTCAATTTCCATCCTGAATCCGCTTCCAACTACAAAGAGACAACAAGGAAAAAGACAAGAAAGAAGAAAAAGAAGGGGAGAAAACACCCAATGACCAAACACAAGGAAAAAAGGAAAAACAAACACACGGGCGAAATTGGAACCGAGAATGGAACGAAAACCAAAACTTGGAAGAAATTCCAATGTTCGGTTTCGGTCCCGGTTCCACGTCTGCTAGAACAAAGAACAAGTGCAAAGGGGTGGAACCAGAATCAGGAATGGAACGGAAACCAGAACTTGGAAGAAATTCCAAGGTTCAGTTTTGGTCCTAGTTCCACGTCCGCCAGAACAACAAAAAATTAATGCCCAAGGAAGAAAGAAAAACTCCTAAGGCATAGAACACAAAACCAAAGGAAAACAAAATAGAAAGGAGGGACCCATTTTAATCAAGTTCAAAATGGGGTGGTTATGCAAGGCATAACAATTGGTGACTTGGCTGGGAAAATGGTTTAACCATTTTCAAGAAACTGAAGGACTCAGTCACCCAAAACTCTTGGTTTATGGACATCATAATTCAAGTCAGGTCAGTTTCAATAAACAAGGTTGAGTTAGAATCTCAAATGTAAATCAACACTGGCTACCCCTAAATCTGTGTGTGCTTGATGGTGCATCACCCTTTTACAAAGTTTTCTTCATCTTTTGAACAATAACATGCAAGATTTGAACTACATGAGTTGATTCCCTTTAGCTATTGTGCAATGATATCCTGGGCATTGCTCCGCTGCCAGTCAAGCATCCATAGCTCCATTGGGATACCTCTAGTTTTCTCACAACATTTCTCTACTGCCAGTCAAACATCCATAGCCGCGGTAGAGATACTGGAATCACTTATTCAATATTGAGTTCTCTTTTCTTAGATAGTTCTCTTTTCTTTTCTTTTCTCTTGGAGTTTCAGATATTTCATTCAATTCTTTCTCAATATGTTAGATGTCTGACATCTATTCTGTGTTGAAAACTACCATGGACCTCATAACAACATTTGGGGAATCGAATTTTTCACTCAAATCTTACAACACCATCGCCCTAAGACAAATAAATCATTACAAAAGGAGATTTTTTTGATGATTTGTGGTAGATTCAATCGGAGCTAGTGAAGATTGCTTACTTTACACCTTGTTCTTAATAACTTTCGATAACTTTCAATGACAATGGACATAAAGCAATGAATTTAGAACAAAATAATCTAACATTAAAACCTGAAAATATCTAAACCAAATCCCTCTCCTAGTAATGAAAGTATACTTTCAATAACAACCTCTTCATCAATTGAACAAAATGAAGGTCCCCACACAAAAGGGAAACAACAAGCAAAAGAACAAAAAGAAAAGGCAAGCACGGAAAACAACAAATGACAAACAAGCAAAACAACAAATTATTTACATATACACAACCCATCAAGAATATCAAACTTTCAAGATCCAAAGTAATGTTTAAGAAACTATCCATTGACAGGCAATGGAACAGGTTCTCCCATTAAACCACTTAGCCAGAAAGCATTTTCTCCTAGGATTTCAGCAATTTGATAGGGACCCAACCAGAGCTTATCAAAATTTTGGTGATCGCCTTTCTTTTCATTAGTCTTATCCCATAGCAACACAAGGTCTAATATTCTGAAAGCTTGATTTTGGCTCTTTTTTCAAACCAACGTTTGACAATAGCCTGGTGCCTAAAGAATTACTACAAAGTAGCATCTCTTTGCTCTTCTAATTTCAGCAAGCCAGCTAACCTTACTTCAATCCTATCATCACTAGAGTAAAATTTCTACATAAATTTTAGGACAGGTATTTGTAAGTGAATAGGGAACACAGGCTCTTGGCCATACACTAGCTTAAATGGTGAAGTATTTAATGCAACCTTGATCCTAGTCCTATCTTCCCATAACACAAATCTTAACTGGATATGCCAATCTCTAGGATTGTTCTCTAAAAAATTTCTGATTACTCCTAGGAGATTCTTATTAGTTGATTCTGCAACTCCATTTCCTTGCATACAATAGTTGGAAGAATAGTTTAAAACAATATTATGATCATAAGCACATGAAATGAACTTAGAAGAAGAAAAGATAGGGTCATTGTCACATACCAGTGCAAAAGGTACTCCAAACCTGGTGGTGATGCATTCAGTGAGGAAATTGATTACTACTTTCATTGTGTTGTTCTTGTAGGGTATAGCTTCTATCCATCTTGTGCAGTAATCTATGGTAGTCAAAATGAATTTGTGTCCTGCAAAAGAATTTGGGTTAATTACCCCAATAAAATCAAGTGCCCATTGAGAAAATGGCCTTATCTCATAAACAGGCTATAATGGCATGGCTGGATGACACTCTCTTGATGCAGAATCTTGACATGTATGACATGTCCTTACATGTTGGTGGGCATCCTTAAACACATATGGCCAATAATAACTAGATCTAAGAATCTGATGTGCTAAAGAATTTGCAGAACCATGACCCGTGCCATGTTTCCCATGAAATTCAGCGATTGCATGCCTAGCTTCTTGTTGATCAAGGCATTGTAGATAAACTCCCTCAAAATTATTTTTTGTATAACAATCCTCCTTTGAGCATAAAATGGGAGCTTTTCATTCTCAATGTTCTCCTTTGAGTTGTATTCATTCCCTCTAGGCATCGATTATTGAGCATGAAATAAATAATATCAGCATACCAAGGGTCATTAGAAAAGGAATGTGTTGTGTATTGTTGACAAATAATGTTCTCACTAGCATCCACCATTGATTTAGATAGGCCTTGACCTCAGACAAGTTTCATAGGGTGAATCTCTAGATCAAACTCCTATAGAATATCCATCCATTTCCCCCTTCATTCTCCCAACTCGTTCTGCATAAGTAGAGACTTCACAGTGGCATCAGGAACCACAACAATGATCTGACTTCAAAGGATATAGTACCTAAACTTCTTGACAACTCTAACCAATGCAAAAGCTTGTTTCTCAAGCGGTGGGTACTTGACTTCAGCATTCTTAAATAGAGAACTCATGAAAGCAATTGGCCTTTCATCCCCCTCCTCTCTTCGTTGTGTCAGGACAGTGACACATGAGTGTTCAGAGGCAACAGAATAAATATAAAATAGCTTCAAGTAGTCAGGATTGGTGAGGACTGGCGCCTTTGAAATGGACTGCTTAACCTGAGAAAAAGAAATCTCTGCCTCATTAATCCATTCTATTCTAGCATCTTTCTTCATCATTGTGTTCAAAGGTTTAACAATCTCTACAAAACCTGTGATAAAATTTCTCACAAAGTTGATCTTTCCAAAGAAAGATCTCATCTCCTTCTTACTTCCTAGCATGGTTAACTTTGAAATAGACTCAACTCGGTCTGGATTTATTGATATACCTCTTTCTGAGATTATGTGTCCCAAAATTTTCCCTTTAGAAACCCCGAACACACACGTTTTAGGATTCAAAGAGACACCATATCAGATACATCTTTCAAGAACTTTAGCCAAGTTTGCAGCATGGTTTAGTCTATCTTTAGATAATACTATCAGGTCATCCATGTAAATGATGATGCATTTACCAATCAAATATTTGAACGCTACATCCATGGCATGCTGAAAGGTTGCTCCAGTGTTTATCAAACCAAATGGCATCCTTCTGTAAGAAAATGTTCCCCACTTAGTAGTGAAGGTTGTTTTCATTCTGTCTTCATAATTAACAATCACCTGATTGTACCCAGAATAACCTTCTAGGAATGACATCATCTAAGACCCATTGATAGTTTGCAAGATTTCATCTAGAGAAGGGAGTGGGTAGTCTTTTTTTGAAGCTCTATTCAGATTCCTGAAATCTACACATAGCCTAATCTCTCCATTCTTCTTACGAATAGGAACCAAGTTAACCACCCATGTTGAATGTCATACAGGGAAGATTATTCTTACAAAAAGCAATTTCTGAACTTCCTTAAAGATCAATGGTTCAATCAGGGTGTTGATAGGACACTATTTCTGTCGAAATGGTCTTGCTTCAGGCTTCAAAGGAATAGTATGAGTTATCACAAAAGTATCAAATGTTTTTAGATCTTCATACCCCCAAGAAATTGCAGCAATATCCTTCTTCAGTTCCCTCAGTATATCTTTTCTAATTGCTTTAGGGTAGGCTTTCCCTATGTAAACATTTCTTTCAGGGCCAGAATCAACTAAGTTAACAGTTTCATATTCACCTCCTTTATCTTTGGTTGATACCTTTTTCTGAGCCCTTGGGTCTGAATCAAAAATTCTTTCTAAGGCCACCATTCCCTTGGGAATGCTATTACTTTTTAAATTGATGACCCCCTTTATATCGTAGTCTTCAGGGTTCTAGTCTCCTTGATCCCTGTCAGACTCATCGATGATCTGTCCTTCGAAAACATCTGAGCTTGCTAGAAAAGGAAGGATATGATGATCATCATCAAAGACTTGAAAGTTCTTGACATTATTGAGAACAACCGGGGTGGATATCAATTCTACTGAGAATCTCTTAAGCTTGGAGCCTTGTATGGGTTCCAGGGTACTTGCGGCAACAACTAATGAATCTGCTATTTGATTCTCCTCTCTAGGAATTAAACTAATCCCAAAAGAATAAAAGTCTTCAATTAGGTTCCATACCTGATTTCTATAAGCTTCCAGCCTTTTATTGTGACATGTGTATTGGCTACATACTTGCTTCATAATCACTTCCAAATCTCCTTTAACCATCAAGGTAGTAACTTTCTTCTAATGTGCAAACATTAGTCCCTGAATTAATGCTTCATATTCTGCCATATTGTTAGTACATCCAAACTGCAACCTGTAAGAAGCAAAAAATGTTTTCCCTTTTGGGCTGCTTAATTCAATCCCAACACCACACCCTATTTTGGATTTGGATCCATCAAACATGAGGATCCATAGCTAATCATGAGCTGGGGTTGATTCCTTTGAGGTTGTTGTGGGTGTTTGGATAAGATGAACCATAGTTGGGGCCACTTGATCTTTTGCATCAAATATTGGGAATGGGTGTTCAATAGGTTCCTCAGGTGTAATTTCTAATTCCTGGTCAAATATATCATGTAATCCTAGGATATATTTCTGACAGTCACTTGTATCTTTAATTAATCCCATGGGTTTTGGTATACTTGTGAGTATATGAGTATCAAACAAACCCTGGGGTTGTTCAACATGACTATGTTGGTCCGGTATTATGAATGGGGTAGGTTCAATTTGAGGAGGGACTTCCTCTGAAGGTATATTATCCTTGGTTAACATTATTTCATTTTTGGCTTCGAATGAGAAGTGATCCAAAATGGCCTCAAGGTGACTTAGGATAGTTTCCTCAATTTGGAAAGCCTGCTTTAGAACACTGATGCAGGGTTGGTAGGTCAGTTCTGAATGATTTTGGTAGTGTACCCTGCACCTATTAGGGAGTAGAAGACTCCACAAATCGATATCTTCCTCTAAGACCAACTGATCCTATTACAGCTTTTTGATCAATACCCATTGGTTTACATTAATCATGGGATCAGGGAATTTTTGCATTGACAAATCATTAGAATCAAGAACCGAAAAGGTCAAAATTTCCTCTCTTTTATAAACCCCTATCTTGATTTCAAAATAAGCTACCTTGTTGGGATGATCATATTTAGTGATGATATGTTTGAGGTGAGGTTCACTCTCAATTCTAATCTACGTAGGCATTCCCCTCCATGGTAGCCACATATGTGAAAAGTCAAGGGAGAGATATCCCCCTATACTCTTCATTAAATCTCTGCTCAACAACATACCATAAGTCTCAGGAATGTCTACTACCTAAATATCCATATCAGTTAAAATGCTAGGGTTAGACCCTACTTGCACATGTATATTTCTCAATTCTCCAACTACATTAACCTCTATTTTATCATGTTGGATGACCTTCCTATTTGTTTGGATAGGATTCAATCCCAATTTCTTGCATCTAGAAAATGGCATAACATTGCTAGAAGCCCCTGAATCTAGCAGACAATTGTGTAGATTCTTCCCACAGATTCTCAAACTTAAAAGAAATGGTGGGGTACCTACCTTGCATCTGTACAAAGCTGTGTTTATGTCTGCAGTGTGTGCCACCTTGGTTTTCCCTTTTGATTTATCAACTTCTTCCAAATCTTTCAACACTATCTCTTTTTGGGTAGGGCACCACTTTAGGATGCCAAAGTATGATAAAGATGTTTTTTGTTTCTACATCTCAGAAACAATATCAAATTCTATGTTATAGCCTCCATTATATTTGAAAACACTAGATGAATTACCTTTGTAATGGGAGTCAGGAGGACCCCTTGGTGGAGGAGGGTTGTTATCAGCATCCTGATTTGGAGGAACCATGTGGTTAGGTGGTGTTGATGTAGTGAACAAACCCTTATTCTAATTCCTTAGGAAGTGTCCTCCCTTTATTTGAAAGGCTTGGGAATCATACACATCTTCCTCTGGTTCATTCTCATTCTACATTGGGAATGAAGGTTCTTATTCAGAGAGGTCATAAGTCATAGTTGTATCCACTGAGCCACCTCCTTTGTTTGAATTCCCTTGGAATGTTTGGGCATCTGTCTGTGCCATCTTCACAACCTTCTCCATTTCAGTGTATTTTACCTCAGAATGAGTTGCAGTATCATGCAACCTACACTAGTTAGTCATAAAATTAAGGTCATCCACATTCACAACATGTGGCTTGTCCTCATTAGCTTGATAATTGTGAGAAACCCCATTGTTATTTGGCCTTGTATTCCATTTTCGGTTGTTATTTGGCCTCTGGTTATATCCTCTATTTTGATTTTGATAGCCTTGGTTAGGGGAGTTTTGGCCTTGACAATTCCTCTGGTTATGATTGTAGTTGTTTGGATGATTACCCTTATTGTTATTACTCTGATTAGGGTAATTACCTTGGTTCTGAGAGGGGTTCAGTTTAAGCTGAGCCATATCATTTGTGACTTGAGATAGATTTTTTTTTAAGGTATCCACCTTGTTTGTGAGTTGAACTATCTTTTCACTCTTAGCACTCTTAGCAACATGTGGCTAACCAACAAGATTTGATATTCCATCTTGGTTATGATGACCATATGGACTGTGATGAGCCTGTGATTTTCGAGAGAATTCAGGAGCTCCATTGGAAAAGAATGGAATAGGAGATTGAGTCTGCAACTCAGATATAGGTCCATAATGGGAAGGAGACATCCCTGGGACATTATTGAATAAATGGGTTGGGTTAGTCATCTGATACCCCATTGAAGGAAAACCTCCTCCCAAGTTTCCTTGTTGAGAGCTAGTTTGTTGTTGCAACTTGATGGCTAGATGATAAACTTTAGACAAGGAATCAATATATGTTGGCTAATAAGTCCTTTGTAGGAACAGGCCAAGAAAAGGGTCTATAACTCTAAAATATGCCTCAATGGCACTATTCTTAGCTACTAGATAGGGGTCCTGCAATCTCCTATACATTCATTGAAACTTGGTATTAAACAAGGGCAAGGATTCACATGGCTCCTTCCTAATGGTAGAAAATTGGTGGAACAAAATGGTTGGATCCACATAAACTCTAAACTGATTGATGAAAGCATTCTCTAGATTTGTGCAGCTTAGGATAGAACCTTGTGGAAGGTTTAGGTATTAGTTGTATGCCATATCCCCTAAGGAATAAGGGAACAACCTACAAACCACATCATGGTGAGCTATTTGGGCTCTGGTACAAGCATCCTTAAAAGATTGTATGTGCTCTTCAGCACTCCTTGATTCGCCATGAATGTATTTGGGATAGAATCTCTTAGGATTCTTAGGCATATCATGAAATCCTCTAGGAATAGTCCCCAATGGAGAGGGATTATTCATAAAAAATGCCATTGGTGGTGATGGTGGGGGTTGAGCCAGCTGTTGGATGGGCTGAACCAGCTGTAATGGCACTTGTGATGGATTTGGTGGTGGATTGATGGGTATCCACCAGGGTATTGGTGAAAATCTTGGTGGAGTGAGTGGAGCTAACAAGGGTGGTATAATGGTTTCCCTGTGAATCTTGTGTCGTGTTGGGGTCTTGAGCTCAATCAAATATTGTGGGTTTTCAGTTGATCGAAGAACTCTATGGGAGCTTTCTAGTGAGAAAAACCCAATATTATCAAGTTTTCTCTTCTGACCCTCCTTCTAGCACTAGATCTATTGATGGTGTCAAATTGACCCACAACATGCAAGTAGGATAAAAGTAAAAATATCTTACCTCTCCTAAAAAAGAAAATCATCAATCAAACTGATCACTACCCAAGGTCTTCGATGTTGGTTCACAACGTTGTTGTTTCATGAAGTGGTCAATATGGTTGTAATGTTCAAGGGACCTACTAGTTTTAAGCTTCTAGATTGTTATAAGATCAAACATATATTTTAACCTACTTTAACCAGTGGTTTTAAAGAAATAGAAAGAGATAGATTAAAGCTTTTAAACTAAAGAGAATGTTGATTCATCCAACTAATCAAACTTGTTGTCTTCCAAGGAATTATTAAACTAAAACTGCAGAATAGAGTTAACTTGTAATTGATACAAAGTTTCATTCATCTAGAGTGCAAACCTTAATAGTAGATTGAAAATTATCATTCAAACAAAGCATAAAACAAAATTTCATTCCTTGAAAGCTTTTCAAATCAAATGATTAACCCAAAATAAATACCATTCTGGAGCACAATATGAAGTAGATTTAAATCTGGTTGCTTCTACTATTAAGGAAATAGATAAACAACATTTACAAATCTAGCAAGATCACCAATGTACAGAAAACCCATGTCTTTGAGTTATCTCCATCTATACTAAGAAAATCTGGAAGATACATCACCTCCTCCTGCTGAACTTAACTCCTACTTTACTTATGCTCTTGAGTTTATCTACCTTCTAACCGCAACTTTCTAATTCTTAATCAAAAGGAAGAAGATCAAGATGAAGATCCAGCTCTCTTTACAAAGAGGAAAAAGTGCCATATTTATACACACATGTTAAAAATGCGTCAGCACCTATTTTAGGGTTTACAAAAATGAGTCGGTTCCATAACACGTTGGCCCTAGAAGAGTTTGGAACAATTTCAATCATGCATTAAATGCATATACTCTATTCATGTCGGTGAAAGATCTCCCTCGAGCATGGTCTCTAGATTTTTTAGAACCACCATCATTAACTTGCATCCCTCATCCTTGACCTCGAGACACCTTTGCAAAGTTGCTTTGAATGTTCTGAAGCATTGTCATTAATATCGATCTACTTTTTTTAGTAGATGTCCCATTTGTCATTAAGATTCACGACTTCTTCTTTGCTTAGATATTTCTGCAAGCTAACCCCCTTAAGAAGCAGTATCTAATGTTCCTGACATGCTTCAGCCTTGCAAAAAAATTCCCTCATCAATCCTCTAAAAGCATAGAAAATATCATTCTTCGTATTACATTTCATACCTTTTCCATTCTCACACTTGGAAAAAACTTGACTTTGGCGGTGGTAGGACCAAATCAGAACTAGGAACAACACTTACCTTTAATACCGACAGGATGGGAACTAGAATGAAATTGAAACTGGGACCAAAGTCAGAATGGGAACTAAACATAAGACAATTCATTAACTTTCAATTCATCACACCATTCCAACTCTGACCCCACAAGAAAGCAAATAAATAGGGCCAAAACTCAACCAATCAAACAAGTGATCAAAACCGGAGCCAGGATGGGAATGAACCTGGAAGTGACCAATGTCCCCAAGTTCAATCCCCATTCTGGTTCTGTGTCCACAAAAACAAAGAAACCCGAGAACTCATAGCAGGATGGAGGTGGAGTTGAAACAGATGAGGAAACAAAATTTGGCAAAAAGGACTCCATATCCCAAATGCTTCCTGAACTCAGCCTCGTAAAAGAGACCAAACACAAGCAACAAACAAACGAACACAAGCGAGAGAAAAACTAAAACCAATCTCGAGCGGACCCCAAATGGGGTGGAACAAAACTTGACCCTGAAAATTTTCCAAGTTACAGGTTCAGTTTCCATCCTGACTCGGCCTCCAACAACATACAAAGAGACAATGAGGAAAAAGATGAGAAAGAAGAAAAATAAGGGGAGAAAGCACCCCCATGACCAAACACAAGGAACAAATGAAAAACAAACACACAAGTGGAATCAAAATTGGGAACGGAATGAAAACTAGAACTTGGAAGAAATTCCAAGGTTCGATTTCGGTCTCGGTTTCATGTCTTCCAGAACAAAGAACAAGTGTAAAGGGGCGGAACTGGAACTGGGAATGGAATGGAAACCAGAACTTGGAAGAAATTCCAAGGTTCAGTTTCGGTCCCAGTTCCGCATCCACTAGAACAAAAAAATAAACAAGGCCCAAGGAAGAAATAAAAACTCCTAAGGCATAGAACACAAAACCAAAGGAAAACAAAATAGAGAGGAGGGACCCATTTTAATCAAGTTTGAAATGGGGTGGTTATGCAAGGCATAACATCTACTTCTTTTTCATGACCACCATTTTGAAAGTCTATAAACAGATGAAGAATCCCTTCCTCTTGACATTTTTTCTATTGTAAAAGGTAATATTAATAATGCAAGCCTTCTAGAACAATTCCAGAGCCAATACTCCATTAGTCATGCATGTTGGAAGGCAAAAGGGTTCTTCAATGAAGCCTTGCATTCAGATGAATGTAAAATCTTCTCTAAAAACCAATCACACTTTGGAATGAAATTCTACATAAATTATGTCTGAGTCAAGGTGAGCCTATTGGCATGCTCCTCTCCCAGTAAATCTTTTAAAATTAGAGTCAAGAAATGATCTAAAAATGTGTAATAATCATAAGTAGAAGAGAGGAGAGGGGTCTAGACAAAAATTGGTTTTTTCCTACCCTTCTCAAAGATAGACAACTCCATATGCTCAGGAAATAAATCAAGGTTTTGATATGAGAACATATAAGCAAGATAAGAGACAAATCTAAACTTTTGTTCAATTGGGTACTTGTTAATTTGCTCTAACATCTTCTTTGATAGGAATTATCCAAAATCATACCAGAAATAAGATTTTTTATAGCATTATTGGAAAGCTGGGTGCAATTGAAAATACTGCACCTCTTGGTCAGTGTCTAGATTGAAAAAAAATTCCATCATTGAAAAGGCATCCTGTAAGTCTTCCTTGAAAGTATTGTGTGGGGCAAGAATTGTTGGAGGCTTCCCACATTCTATTGCAATTCTTCTGATTTCTTTGTTGAAAAAAGCTTGTGCCTTATCCCTAGTGCTCTATATCTCATTTCCTCATTTGGAACTAAATGTCTCCACTTTCATCTCTCTTTGCACAGGGTTTAGAATGCACAACATGTTCCAGATGGCGGCAAGGCTTAATTAACTGAAAGAGTATGGAAATCAATGGTGATGGTACTTGGATTGAAACACATAATGGACACATCTACCAACTCTGGGTAGTAGTGCGTAGAGCAAACCATATACTGAGGAAAATTTATAATCCATATCTTTTCCACAACTGACATTGGCCTCTTGGACATCTTCATGCGTGAACAAGCTGCTTCCCTCAATCCCTTGGGGTTCTTTGCAAGAAAGGGATCATGGAAATTATCTCAATCTTCATGAACTAAGCTCTGGTCTCTATAGATTTTTGTCTTATCTAGCCATCTTGTGTTTTCCCATTCTGGCCTATCAGGAATACCCAACATAGCATATGAAATATCTTGAAAGACATTAACCACCGGTGCTCTTCATAGAGCTTTAGCTAATTCTTGTGTTGCTACTAGCCTAACTCCCTAGCTTGAAATTTTTTCCATTACCAATCTGTGGGAAGCTTTCTGCTTATCTTGAATTCTTTTACAAATTTACTTCAACTTTGGCTATGCTCTAAAACTTTTTGATTTCTACTTTTAATAGCATTCTTAAAAGAAAACTTTTAAGTTCTTTAAAACCTTTACATGCAATATTTTAGCAATCTTTTCTCAAGGTGGTAGACGAGAACCACCTTTTTTGCATTTAATGCGGCATGTACCGCCGACACTTTGGCTTGTGTGAGATGAATTAATTGCCATTTTCATTTGAAAAGAATTCATAAATATAATTAGAAACTACCTGTACAACATGATTTTCTTGAAACTTGATCCGACGCCTTGCAAGACAAGATGAACATCCTGATTAGGCTAGACTTAGGTGATTTGCAGGGACAGTTCTAAAGTATTTGTAAAAGGTATGACAAGATGAACATCCTGATTAGGCTAGTGTTGTACAAGTTCCAAACTTCCTTCCTAGGAGAGATTTCTACTAGGTGGTTAAATAGAATGACGAAGAACAAACATTCATTTTCCATTATAGCCATAAAATAGGTTTTGGGATGGGATTGCCTTGAGTATGAGGATAAGTATAGAGTTAATACTGACATGTGCTCTCACTTCATTGCTTCTAGGCTAGATATAGGAATTCCCAAGCCACTAATTCTTTGTTTGGTGAAGGAAATTTTCCCCAAGAAATATCTAAACAACCTCAGTGATATTGTTGCAAATGTTGCATATGGCGGGGGAATTCTGACTGCAAGTGACCTTTGTAGGTTTATAGAAAAGGATGTTGTTGTGCCATGGATGCCCTTTCTAAGTGGATGTTTCCTTCAGTCACAAGAGGAGTACTACTAGAGGGTTACTCGAGCCTGCCATTTCTTGTTCCACAATTACAATGTGGTGTCATTCTACAACATTGACTGGTACATCGACTTTAGGAACCTAGTGTTTCCTTCGCTTGCCTTTGCACCATTGGATGATGTTGTTACTAAGAATGCCCCCATGGATGAGGATACTATGGATGCTACTATTGATGCATCCATTTTTGTTTCTCATGTCATGAATTGAAGACCTGCATTTTTCTTTTTCTTGCTTTCAAAAAACTTATAGCAATTAGTCTCTTTTTGTATACATGCCTAAAAAAGGATTTTTCATAGTATATAATAGAAGAAGAATACATATACTTTTGGAAAAATGGCCTTATGAGCCATTTTAAAAATGTAAATATAAAAGTATATATAATGAAAATATGTCATTATAATTATCTTGTTGTCTTCTCCTAGTTCTGCAACTAGGTTAATTTTATTTTCCAGCATGTATGTATGAATCTCGGTTTTGCATGTAGGTGTTTAATTTTTGCTCTGTTCAGCTATGAGTTTATTTCCCTTATTCTCAGCAATAATTGGTCACTGTTTCTTTTTTCCATGAACCATAGGATAAAATAAAAAGATCGACCAACAAAACAAAAGGGAAAGAATGAAAAACATATTTACATATTTACATGGGTATAGAAAGCAAGCCTAATTGAATAATTTCAAATGAATTCCATTGACCAAAATCCCCTGTGCTTCTTCTCCCATAGTCTCTAACTTGTATGTATTGTGCTCCTTGCATTGAATTATTCTGAATGGACCTTCCCAAAGGCTGACTAACTTTCCATGCTGACCTAGCTTTGTGGCCCTTTCATTATACTTTAGCACTAAGTCTCTACATTTTAGGCCTTGGTTGGATGTTTTCTTGTCGAACCACCTTTTAACTACTTGTTGGTAGTTGGTCATGGTCATTAAGGACTTATCCCTTTTATCTTGTACTTCTATCAACTTAGCTAACTATACCTCCATTGCACCATTATACTTCACTTCAAGGGATTTTAGCAATTGCAATGCCAAAATCTCCATAGAGATAGGAAATACCACCTCTTTTCTATAAACTAGCTCATATGGTGAAGTCTTGAGGACTTGCTTTGGAGTTATATGGTCCACCTAGAGTGTTGTTCAGAGATTTTTGTGCCACTGTCTTTGATATTCCAACCCAATTCTTTTGAGGAGTCGAACCAGATTCTTGTTTGTTGATTTGGCTAGGTCGTTCCCTTGCAGGTAGTAATTTGATGATGTTTTAAGGAATATGCCATGTGTAAGTGCGAATTAACTTACCCTGGAGCTTAAGAAGGCCTTAGCATTATCGAAGGCGATAGTTTTGGGTAGGCCAAATCTCACCACCAGTTCCTCTAGGAAATCCACTAGTTCTACCTCTATCGCATTCTTAAGTGGCACGACCTCGATCCATCTTGTAAAGTAATTTGTGGCTGTTAGGATCCATTTTTGTCCTGTGCTAGAGGCTAGGTTGATCATTCTGATGAAGTCTAAACCCCATTGCATGAATGGATCATCAACTACTATTGGATTGAGAGGAATTGTGGAATGATTTCTTCTTCCAACGAATAAATGACATTCTTTGCAAGCTTTCACCAAGGAGTAGGAATCATTGAACAACATTGGCCAAAAGTACCCTACACACATGAATTTGATGGTAGTTATTTTTGCAAAGAAGTGTTTGCTTGCAGGACTACTATGGTAAGTGTTGAGGATCCTCTTTGATTGCTCTACGGTAACACATCACAATAGAATTCCATTGAAATTTCTTTTGAATAGGATTCCTTCAATGAGCGTGAATATGCTATTTTTCAATCGGTACAATCTCATTTTCTGAGAAGGAAGGCCCCAAAAATACTTTCCTATATGCATAAACCTCACTCTGTCTACTAGCCAACAACCTTCAAACTTTGAATCATTTTTTAGGACTAGTTCCAACTGCTCTTCTTTGGGGGTCATTTCTTCCTCATGCACAAGATACTCGCATAGTCCTCTTCCTCGAATAGTCTTGGTAGTCTTGACCCCAATGTCATACTTGAGGATCTTGGTGATCCAATTAGCTCTTTTCCTGGTGATTTCTCCTTCCATGATGTATTCATGCACACTAGAATGTCCAACATAGACAATCAAATTATTGTAGGTAGGTGTCAAAAATTCTTGAGCCCCTTAACTATTGTAAATGCCTACCTTTCTAAAAAATTGTAGTTTGTTTCATATTCCTTTAGGGTCCGGGAGTGAAATTTTATTGGACTCACTCCTTTTCCCTCGTTATCTTTCTGAGTTAAGACAGTAGCAATGCTTGACTTGCTACTGAATACATACATTATAAAGTCCTTTGATAGGTCTAGGTTAACCAGAATTGGAGTGGAAGAGATAGCGTCCTTGACCTTCTCAAAGGCTTCCATGGCTTCTTTTTTCCATTTGAATATTTGATCCTTTTTCAACATTAGGGTAATTGGCCTAATTATTCCTACAAAATCATAAATAAATTTGCTAACAAAATTTACCTTTCCCAAGAAGGACAGAATGCCTTTCTTGTTGACTAGAAGAGGAAGATCTTTGATTGCTTTTACCCACTCAGGATCAATTGAAATTCCTTCTTTAGACACTATGTGCCCTATTAATTTTCCTTGTGGTACTTTGAAGACATATTTTTTGGGTTCAGGGATATCCCAAACTCCTGGAATTTCTTGGAAACCATCTCAAGGTGATCAAAATAATCATCCTTGGATTTGGAGAACATCGTTGGATCATCCAAATAGATTAGAATAATCTTATTGATTAATTCCCTGAAAGCGATATACATTGCTCATTGAAAGGTAACTCCTACATTTGAGAGGCCAAATGGAATTTTGGTATATGCGAGCATTCCCCACTTGGTAGTGAAAGTTGTCTTATGTTGATCCTCCACTTTGAACTGAATCTGATTGTAACTAGAGAAACCATCCAATAGGGAGAACATCTCTGATCTTTCCATCGTTTGTAGGATTGACTCATTGAAGGTAGTGGGTAATGATCCTTCAATGATGCTATTTTTAAGTTCTGAAAGTCCACACATAGGTGGATATCTCCATTTTCTTCTAGACCAGAACCAAATTGGATACCCACATGCTATGCTTGATTGAGAAGACAATCCATTACTGGATAAGCTTGTAAACTCTTGTGCCATAAGCTCTTCAATCTTGGGATTGACTGATCTTTGTTTTTGGCAAATAGTCTTTGCACCTTTCACCAAATCTATTGTGTGTTGAATGATATCAAGATCATATCCCCTGAGGTCATCATATGACCAGGCCATCACTCCATATTTATCATAGAAATTGATTAACCTTTCTTTATCGCAATGCAGGATGTCCTTCCCGACTTTGAGCTTTCTTCCATCCCCGACCTACAAGTTTGCATAGTCACTTCTATCTGCCAAAAAATTCAGCTTGTCACTTCTTGCATCATCACAATCAAAAAGGTTTTTGAGAGTGACCAATCCTTTTGGAAGCTTGTTAGATTTTAGTTGGATGATTTGTCCTTCATAGGCCTTAGCAATCTTCAGTTGGAGCTATTTAGCAAACTCTCCTAACTGTTGGATGAACGAGGCAATGTGTTCATTGCTGTCAAACACTTTCTAGCTTTGGTCATTGTCTGGAATCGCTGGTCAGACTATTAATCGCATAGAGTGTTTGTTGTGAATGAGGTTAGAGGTAGGATCAAACTAAGATCCAATTTATTCCATGTGATTGGCCTCTATATTCTATTCTCGAGGCACTGTCTGAATGTTGAAGGCTTCAAAACCTTCAATCAGGTCCCAAACTCAGTGTCTATAGGATCACATGCAGGAATTTTTAGCTATGGAAATTCCTCAGACTTGATTGACTACTAGCTCAGAATATATGAACACAATCAATTTCTTAATGCCCATTCATTCCACAAGGTTGATCCCTTGCACTAGTCCTTCATATTCAGCCTCATTGTTTGAGCAGGAAAACTAGAAGCGGAAAGACCTCAGTGTCTTTTCATTCTGTGGGGATATTAAACATATCCTAGCTCCTGCACCATTCTTGCATCTTGGTTCGTCGAAGTGCAATGTCCATAGTTTAGAGGATTGACCACCTTCAAATTCTTTGGAAACCTTTGGGAGCACTTGACCTTCATCGTAGATGACATAGATGCCTAGCCCAATAGCATGGTAGTTGCCAAAAGGTTCAGTATCTATATCTTCTCATTCTCTAGTCACTTTTTCATCTTCTAGTAGCTTAGTGCAATACATTTCTTGCTTGGTGATAGAAGTATATGCAACTTCAAAATTGATCATGGATTCATCGGCTACATGTTTTGAGTGTAAAGCTTCATATTCTATCTTCATCTTCACACCATTTTTGGTTCTAATGATCAAGTGTGACCAATCCAGGGATAGGTATCTACCTACTTTTGAAGTAAATTCTTGGGATAAATAGAGGCCGAACATTGGGGAAACATCTATGATCATAGTGTCTTACGAAATTGTGATACTAGGGAAAGAAAATAGAGTCAAGGGGAGTGCCTTGATGACACCCATGGTTTTGACTTAGTTTCCATCAAGCTACATTACTCCTCTTTTTAAGGGTTCATAGCTAAGTCCTAAAGCCTCAACTATTTGTTTAGGCATAACTATGGTGCTAGCACCAAAATTAATCATGACATTTTGCAATAATTTCTCCCCTATAATGAGCATTAAGAAGAATGGTTGAGGCTTTGGCTTATCTCTTACTTTAGCAAGGGCTTTCATTGTGTTGTTTGTAAAAACTTTGGTAGGGGATGGTTGATCAACAACCCTTGCTTTGGGAAAAAAATTTGTCGATGTCATGCTTACGTCTTCCCTGAGAGATTTCTATAGTAGCGTCTTTTGTTTCGAGATGGATAGAATATCCCAAAGAGATAAATTAGCAGATGATTTCTTCAATTGTTCCACCACATTGAAAGGTGGTAGATTCGAAGGTTTCTACTCCTTTGCTCTTGTTATAATATTCTCTTTCCATGACTATTATTGCAGCATTATTTCCGAGGTACTAGGTGTTTGGTCAAAAGCACTTTTAGGTTGTGGATTGGCTAGTTGTGGAACAACTGATTCGCTTATAAATATCCTCTTTGAGTAAGTGTTGTAGTCAGATTGTACTTGTGGAATTTTAGATGCAGACGTATCATTGGCAAAAACTGCTTCTTCTTCCATCCATGAAAGGAGTGTGTAGTCGGAAGTGATATCCGCTTCTTGCTCTAGTGACATCCCTTACATTTTTGTGGTGAACAATGCATTGTCCATTTGCAAAGAGGTATAAACATAGCTTCTAGAGGCTGCCATTGTAGCTTGGTTGTGCTACTCTGCCACCTTTTATTGTAAGTTGTTGCACGAACAATTTTGGGGCATATGTGAATCACCACAAGGAAAGCACCAAGGGTTGGTGTTATCTGATAATTATTTTGACCCATAGTCAACTCTCTACTCGAGCTTAAGTTAGTGCTTTGTAGAGGAGTGGGTACCAGTACCATTTGATTCATTGTTTCTACCTGTGGATTTTTTTGAGTGCCTCCTTGGAACTGGTTTTGTTGGTAAGAGGACCTCTTGCCTTAATAACTTTGGTAGGTGGGATTTGGAGGTGTAGCTTGGTTGCATTTGATAATGGTTATTTCATTAACAATAGTCTGCAACATTTCTTTGAATTCACTCATTTCCTCCTGTTAGAACTATAAAATTCTAAAAAAATTTACAAGTTGTTCATACCCATGAGGTTTCAAATGAATCTCTACCATAAGCACAAAATCCCCTCTTCATAACATTTTTCCCATATTTTGTCGTAAAGTCCCATAAAATCCATCAAGTCTTGAATATCTCACAGTATATTTCCTATCGACATGAGATTATTAGGGTCTCCCTGATCCATAATGCATGTTCTACTAATATACATCTATTGTAGTCTATTAGCAAGAATTATTTTATGTCACACCGATCGGAATTTATCCATAGGCACCTATCGCAGGACACATTGCATTGTTTTGGTGACAAAGGGATCATATCAGCAAGAAAGTCATCATCGGAATGAAGTCATAATGAGCTCATCATGTCTTACTGACCGGCGCACAATAAAACACTTTGGCCAAACCAAATGGCTTTGATATGAGGTCTTGCCAAATGCATTATGTCTCACCGACTAGTGCACCGAAAGACTTATTGGCCAGACTAAAGGCTATCAAAATGAAGTCTCGGCAAATGCACCTAGTCTTGCTGACAAAGCATAAAAGGATTCAATCAAATGACTATCAGGGTAAAGTCATATAGTCCCGCTGACTCATATGTCACACCGAATGTTTTTTTATTAGTGAGAAAGAAAATATGTCGTAGCGACCAGAGAACATACCAAGGGGCATATCTTGGTGAGACACAAAGTAACCTATGACATGTCTCCCTAACTATGAATTGTCACAGTGACACACTAGATGAAAGGATGACTGTCGATGAGACATTGGACTTTAGTATGACTACAGGATGTCTTGGCGAGTGTTTGGTGAATGCTAGTAAAAGCCCAAATAAAATTGATTGCCAAAATTTGAATGCAAAGCGATGTGTCTTTTCAAAATATTGGTGTATAAATGTTCATTTTTTATTGTAAAAAAGATAACAGTAGATAGAATAAGTAGATAGGATAGGAAAATATTTTTCACAGAATAGAGACTGCGATGTATGATTTCAAAATGGAGATATTAATGAGAATTAGTTGATGTGGCATCGTATTTCTAGTGTCAATTATCTATTGTGCTTATTGAAAGTATTACTAAAGTTGTCTCCAAGATTGATGCTTTCTGGTTATTTAAATTGATGTAACAAGTTTATATTTATTTTATCAATGCACATTTGTTGTATCTGTGTGGTTGATTGATCAGCTCTTTCAATAAAATATTAAATCATTTTAATTGATCATAGTAATCAGGGAGATTCATTTGGATCATTAAGAAGAACTTAGTAGTCACAATCTTGCATGTTTATACAAGTTATAAACATAAACATATGCCAAACAATCTGAGTGCTTTCTAGAAACAAGTTGCCCATTTAGATTTCATTTGACTCCGCATACCCAATAAGGCACTAGTCTCTACATTTTATCATTTAGTTTCATTCATTCTTTACATCTGTTAACTGAACATATTAGGTTTTAGTTTTGTATACAATTTATACCAAATTCCAATTTTTTTTTGTCCACTCCCATCTGCCATTGTGGGAAAAACATTTCAAGAGAGATAAACACAATTCAACTCCACCTCACTCATATAGGTACACCCGCCTAGGTTTGGCATCACCTAAAGAGTAGAAGGTTCAATTCATTTGGCCTTGTCTGTTACCCTGAAACATTGTGAAAGCTTGGCAACCTTTTGTGGTTCAAACCTGCATTTTTGAGAGATAACTGTTAACAAATTTTTACTTGAGCTCAATTGGTGGAGCTGGCTGAACATTATTATATCATGAGGTGAAATTTGCAATTATGTTCAAGTGTTTTTTTTACATCATGTTCATCGTCCGTTAAGTGACAGTTGAACATTAAGAGGAGAGAGCTGAATTTCAGATTGCTATTCAGATATTCCATAATTAAATGAAGTACGAAATTGAGAAAACAAGCAATAGAGCATCTTAAATGCTTTCATTTATTTCATGAAAAGATTCATATTTACAAGGCTTCATTTGATTGCAAGAATCAGAATGATATTACAACATTTGCATTGGAATGCATTTTCTTTTCAAATGAAAAGCAAAGAATTGAAATCAAATATCCACACAAGTCATCGATGTGACTGTCACAATGTATCACTAATAACACACTACACTATTGAAGATGCAAAAGAAAAATCACATAAGTATACAACATAATCATCATTGCCTATTTTGGCCGATGGTTGATGATGAATGGTGTACCTTTGCCTTCTCGAGTTTCGTCAACTTGTAAGAGAAAAGAGGGGGTGTCAGTGGCTCCAATTATGAAGAAACCTATATGAGTCACCAACAATAGTGCAGCCTACTATTAATCATACATTGTAGCAATCAAAGAAGTACAAAAGAAATGATATGAAAGGACATCAACATGATCATCATATTCTATTTTTATGCTAACATTGTTTGTTTCCTTGTGTAGGTATAGGGAAAATCACGAAGCCGATCATGATTCAAAGACCAAGCATGTGGAGAAAAATGGGCTCCCACAAGGTTAGAGCTCGGCATTCTGCCCTTATTTATTACAAGTGGGCTGATTTAAAGATTACATAATCATATTCATTAAAAGAGGTGAGATACAACTGAAAGAGTAAATAGAATTATCTATCGATCTATTAAACCAACTGTGCATTCATAATGATCGGGTTAATGTTTTCTGAAGGCTACAGGTGAATAGTGAGTTTAATTCACTCAATTAATTCAGCTGAGTACATTTCTATCAAACATTGCTGCATAGTTCACATTTTTTGTTATTTGTTCATCATGATCATATATGTCATGCAAGCTACAGTTCATCAGTGTTCTTTTCATAGTCAAGGATAGTGAACAGGCATACATTATGCCTTAATGAAGAGTTTTTTTTAATTTTTATCATGGAAGAGAGCAGGTTTAAAGAATAGTTTATTAAGTGAAACATAAACATGCATGAAGAGTTCTAGGTTGAAGCCCAAGAGTACGAAAGATAGTCAATGCACTCAAATAATAAATGAACTATCAGTTCCAACTTGACTGAAAATGTAGTGCAACATTAGGGGATGGAATATGAAATGATCATTCCAGAATGATGAGGAAAAGGAAATCAAAACAAAGGTGTCTCGGAGGTGTTAATTATGCATGGAAGAAATCAGCTAAGATGTAGTCCATAATATTACCATGTTTCAATTTAGAATCTCTACATAAAGTCCAAGAACAGAAAGCAAATGTTGTTGTATGGTAAGGTTAAGGAATCCAAAAAGGGAATAGTTCTGAGTGCAAAGGAAAGCAGCATGAAGTTAATATTTAAGAAATACAAATAGTATATACAATTCCAACATTCGTGAACCTATGGTTCTTTTCTTCATAAAGAAACATATGGCAGGAGTTTCAGTTTCTACTTGAATGAAAAATATCAATACAATATCTGAATATGAAGTGTTAGTTAATGAAAAGTTACAACAGGTATAGCTAGTTCACTTTGGCTAAGATGATGCTTCAAATAGAATTATATATTAGTGTTTTGTGGAAGACAACAATTAAGTGCAATGTCCATTCAAAATACATCTGCAAGGAATTACAGGTATCAGACAGACAAGTGTGCACAATTTTGACAAGAATTTAAACACATAAAAGTCATTTTCAGAATGAATAGATTATACATTGAGTAAGTAATCTACATAATCATATTTAAAAGGAATTTCTTTGTGCAAGGAGATTTCAATGTCAATGACACTCAAAAGTGTAAATGAGAAACCAAAGGAGTAATCGAGTTTTCAATGCAATACAAAGAGAATGTGTGTATTCAAAGTATTATATACTTAGTTTAACATAATTTATACAACATTTCCATGAAGGAGGCTGAGTAAAGTGAAGATAACATGAGAATCGGGTTCAGTTTACACATACAGTTTTGTTGTTCTCTCATATTCTCACAATGCTTTTTTTAGATTTACATATGGAGATCACAATTTTCAGAAAATGCATGGGTCTTTAAAAAGGTTCAATTTTCCTTCATCATTGTTTGTTTACCCACTTTAGAGTTTCAAAACACAACTCTGTATTTTACAATTTTCAATTCACCCTAGAGGGGTTCAATGAGCAAGCTACAAAATGTCAAAGAATGCCATGATCAATTAGGTCAAGCTTATAAACTGAATTAAAAAGAATATACAATACCCACATTTGGGGTTTGCATTTAAAATACATAAAATGCAATTGCAGTGACAACCCATGTGAAGATTTTGTATGAGACAGCAGGAAAACATAAAATGCGAATTTCCTTTCGTGGGTAAGCTTCATAATGGAGAAAACACAGTTTTATTCAAATTCTCATGATACCCATATGCGGTATGTCATCAAATATACATTAAGGTGAATTTTCTATTTTGGGTCGAGCCTATAACCTCTAAGATAATGCTTTCTATGATAAACATCTGGTGTGGCCTGAACATGGCCAAAAATTCATAAATAAAAGAGAGACTCCTTAGGTTTCTGAAGAGTGAAGAAGAAATACCTGCTTAAGGAAAAAGATTACCAGTTCATATCTATGTTAGAGCACTCTAGCCACAACTAGGAGCTCCATAGAGCTTCCAGAGACCAAGAGTTCGAGCTCTTAAATGACAGTCAAGCTCTCATAGTGGAAATAGAGCATAGAGATAGTAAAAATGAACATAGAAAAATACAAAGCAGAGATATTAGAGGCTATGTTAGCTGCGGCCTCAAGGCCAGACTGAGAAAAAATTTAAAGCCATAAAAGCTATAAATAAATAGCTTACCCTCAAGCAAGCTTCCTCATGGAGTTTTTCCTAGACAAAGGTTGAGTTCGAGCTCATAACGACCAAGAAGAGCAAAGCACAGAAAGGTAAAGAAAGTCAGAAAAGTGGGCAGGTCACGGCCATGGTGATTGTTCTTGCTTTAGAATGGAGTAAAAGAACTTCAATACTAAAAATATAAGCTTACCCATTGAAGAAGCTCGACTACTGAAGAGCATGATGAAGTTCTCAAGGTACACAAGTTCCAGTTCAATCTCAATCATGGCAGCATGCTCTCAGGCAGAGCTCCTTTTTTTTAGGAGTGATCATTTGCAAAATGAATCATTGTTAGGGTTTGGCATCTTTTTCTCATGCCCTAATTCGAGCCAACCTTATCATCACCTAGAATATTCGGTCAAAGCACTTGGGGAAATTCAAATGGGATAATCTTTGCATTATATTTTATTCAAAGTCTGAAGTTTAATGTATTTGAGGGTGGCCGAAATTATGTGCCTAGGTCGATATGTTAGGTCTTCATGACTTATTCTTTTGCCTTAGTGAAATGTGGGGACTTGAATATCTTATGTTATTGCTTTGAGAAACAATGAGAATATAAATGTTGAATAGTTTATGACCTAGGGGTGGTTTTAATTATTATCTACTTAGGGTTTCTTGATTTAGTTGATTTTAGAGAAATCAATTGGAGATTGATGAGAGGATAATGATATGTATTAATATTCTTACGATTTTTTGAGAAAATCAAAGCATTGTAATGGAGAAATAAGGTGTTTTCTTTTTGCAAAAGATTTTATAATCTTTAATTGCAAAAAAAAGGCAAATTGTAAAATCTGCAATCCTGTAAAGCATAATCGTAAAGCAATCTTTTATAAATTGTTTTATGATTTCTTGCTATTTTTAGCAGATTCATTGTTGACTTTTCCTCTTGATCAAATTTGAGTCTCATCTTAGAGAGATAAGGTGTTGTTTGGGATTTTAAAGCAGATTCAACCTATCTTTAGAGGATTGATAGGTTCATCATAAAAGCAGTGTGCTTTTATGCAGTTTTTGTGACAGTTTGAAGTTTTTTTCCTTGAGCTTCTTTGTGAGCTCGGATTATGGTTTCTTGAGAGGGATATCTTTGAAAAGACTTAGTCATTTTTCTCTCCTTGGTAGTTCAGATTTTAGTTCTTGCTCATACACATCTTGAGTTTGTGAACCTTTTGTACTCAATTCAGAATTATTCACTCTTTCAGTTTTAGTAAAGCATCAGTATTCTCCTTCTCATTTATGTCTCAGTTTTATAATAGCAATTGTATATCTTTGTGGTTCAAATCAAAATCCTTTTTTGTCTTGCTGTTGTAAATTGTGTTTCACAATTACATAGTTTCAGGTTTCTTGTATTTCATTTAGGAATCTTCATGCAAAATACTGATGGAAGTATGTGTCAGTGAGATTGTGAGATTCATTGTGCTAGAAAAGCTATTGTGAGTGAAAATGTTTGAATTTTATAACTTTAAGTGAAATAATAGTTAGATTTAGGTTTTGTTTTCAGTTCATCTTTCTATCCCTTTTCCTCTGAAGTTTTAGAATAGGATTTATCATTCAGAGAACCAACTCACTCTGGAGATTCCTTATTCGCTCAGATCACCCACATCTGAAGAAGGTTTCCATGTTTCAATAGGTTGCTGAATATTGCATTCAGTTGGGTGCAAATCTATTGATAACACCAAAAAATTGGCAACTCCACTAGGGAATCAACTCAGAATTAGAGCCTTAGTCATAGAGTCAGAAATCTTATATAGACTCCACTGGGAATAGGAAATAACAAACATTTTCTCACTTTTAAGAAAGTGAGTGTCGACTCTAATAAAAAAATTTCAACATGAATGGAAGAAGATCTCAATATAGAGGAGGTCATACTGGGGGTCTTGTTGGCAATAGTAAGTGGACACACAAGGATGATAAAGTTGATAAAGGTAAAAGGATAAATGAGGACATGTGCATGACAAACAAAGACAAAGGATTTAGACCACGTTGTGAAACATATGACTGGTATGATACATGGAGAGATATTTCAACTATAGAACCTTGTACCCTAGAGGAACAAAGAAATCCTTTTTATAATCCTCAAAAATAAACAGATTTTGATGCTAGACTCAAAGCAGAAAAACTCAGATATCAACAAGAATGCGAACAAAGAATGGAGGGTGATAAAAATGAGTTCAATGATCATGGAACTCCTAAAGAAAAATATGAATCTTTAACTTATGAAGAAGTAAAAGCATGGTTTGAGTCTTAGAGAAAGGAGATAGAAGAACATGAGAAAGCCTATATGATATAAGCAATGATAGACTTCAAATTGTAGAAAGCTCAAAATACTACTCAGATGGCTGGTTGCCCAAAGTATGTACCACCTCATAAGTAGTGTAATCATAGTGCAGGGCCTTCTGATCCATCAAAGGTTCCTCACCATCAAATAGGGAATCAATACAGACAGCCAAATCATCCACCTCATATTCCCACATCATATACAAATATACAACCACCTTATGGTTAGCATTATGTGCCACATCATCATACACAATAAAATAATCTGATGTATCAGTATTAGTACCCACCTACTCCTCCCCCTCATCAATACACAACAATGATAAACAATTTGACTTGGTAGGGTTTCAATTATATCCTTACCCAATGGATGGTAGTTGGAGAATTCTTGTTCCAAATTTTACAAGTAGTGCAATTACTGCTGAAGATCATTTAAAGAGTTTTAATGCTTTCATCCAAGATTTGGATGTGCCTTATGAGAATTTGCATATGAGGATATTTATGATGTTGCTTACTAAAGAAGCCAAAGATTGGTTCAACAGCTTAACAAAAGCCTCTATTAATTCTCTCCAAATATTTCAGGACTGATTCCTTAAGCAATATGAGAATTTAAGTGCACCGGATGCTGCTCTTCATGAATTGATGTGAATTTAGAAAAATCAAAATGACTCAATTTATTATTTTAACCGAAGATTCAATAAACTACAGAATAAAATACCTCATGGATCAAAGTTTCCAGACTTTGTAGCATTGATTGTTTATTTCAATGCATTTGATCCAAAAATATGGTATGAATTAAGAAATAGGTTCCCAAGAGACTTGGCTGAAGCCCAGAAGATAGCATTAACACAATAGGAGGGCTGTTGGGATAATTGAAAAAAGAGACAATCCTAGGGCTCCTAAAAAATCCAATAATTATCAATACAAATAGGAGAACACATATAGAAACAAGAGGCATAGACTACATGACATGCCCTACAATACAAATTGGAAGGATGGAAAACCTGTAACGGATAGGCCTAGAAACAAGGAAACTCCTGATCCATTAAGGAAGAAGGGAACATATATGGTAAATAACAATTATTTCTATGAAGCTTGTGATAAGACACATTTCCCAAATTACTGTGTTGTAGGCCAAAGAATGCAAGAAGAAGGAATGTTGATGGGAAATAGTGGAGTAGATCACACAGTGTATTTGACTTCAAGTTCTTTTCACCATGTTGAGGAGAGGTACTCATCTTCAGAGGATGAAGGTTATGAGTATGATGTTTCAAATTAGAGGTACAATATCCACATGGCTGAACAGTAGGTTCTTTCTAACTCTGAAGAAGATTATACAGAACCACATTCTGTTGAGGTGCCTACTCAGTGCAGTATGAGGAAATTCACCGAAGAGGAGATAGAGAGATTAACCATTGCTATAGTTGATGAAGCAAAGAGTAAGTATTGGTTGAGAAATAGGACAGCGAATGAGAAGGAAGGTGTCCCCAGGGAAATCTTTATGAAGGACCAGAAGGCGACACAAGGAATGGTGAAGAAAGAAGAAAACAAACAGCATGATAAAAATGAACTAAAGCTTGTCCAAAAGGAGGAAATTAAAGGGCTACACAAAGAAATGCAAATGACTGAAGAAAACAAAGAAGAAACATTGGAGTAGAAGGCATAAGGCTCCTCTTTTGATTTCACTCAAGCTTTATCCTAGGTAAAAATGTCTGTTCCATTGCTTGAGATGATGAAAATTAAGGAATATAGAGACAGTGTTGTTCAATTGATAGCAAATTATGAAAATAGGATGGCTACTAAAACAATTAATAAGAAAAAGAAAGTAAGTATCCCATAAGTGTTCCTCAATAATGCATTGTTAAATCCCCCACAAGTTGATCCCTTTTTCACTATGTTACTTATAAACAGCAAATTGCTGAGGAATTGCATGATAGACTCTAGCGCTGCCATAAATATTATGCCGGTAGGAGTTAAGAAGCAGCTTGGCATGTGGGTGGATACTAATGGAGGAAAGTGCTATGCAATGGATAAAAAACTTGTTCCTGTGGTAGGTATTATGAAAGATGTTGAAGTCAAACTGGTTGCTTATCCACAGGTGGCTTATAATATAGATATAATAGTAATTGATACACCTCCTCAGTTTGGGATGTTTCTATCAAGACAGTGGACAACAACAGTTGGGGGAAATGTTCAGTTTGATTTGTCTTATGCAACTATTCCAGTGAATGGTCAGGAAGTTAAGTTGTATAGGGAGCCAAGGATGAACCAAGTTGTTGACTGTGTACCCCAAGATCAAATCAATTGGTTCTATGATGTGGATCTTGGAAATTTCAAAATAGAACCAGCCCAGCTAGAGTTAGTCAATACTGCACAAAAATGTAGTGGTGTATGGAAAATGTACTTTGATGGAGCATGCAGCCAAGAAGGTAATGGAGTAGGAATAATTTTTTTTTCACTTGATGGTAGTACATTTAAGTATTCATTTTTGCTAGCCTTTGAATGTTTTAACAATGTGGCAGAGTATGAAGCCTTATTAATAGGCTTGAATATAGCCGTGAAACATAAAATCAAGTTACTAGTTGTTGTGGGGGATTATGAGTTAGTTGTTTCACAAGCTAGATCAAAGTATGCAGCAAAACACAAAATATTGAAGCAATATAGGAATGTTGTATGGGACACAATAGAGCTATTTGATGCATTTTCTATTGAATGGGTAGATAAGTCAAAGAACATAATGGTAGATTTTTTAGCAAATGTAGCTCTGAGAAGGGATGACATTACACTGGTTGGGGTGTCATATATTGAATTCAAGACGAGGCCTATTGTACCTGATAATGTATATAGTTGGTAGGTTTTTAATGATGATGCTAACCTTTTGAAATTTCTTCACTATATAGATCAATATGAAGCCCAAGAAATTGATTTCAATGCCTTTGTTGAAGAAGTGGATGGGAAATAGATAGTATTTGGGAAGGAGATCTTATAGCTTAAAACTAATAAGCTTCCTAGAGGACTTGTGGCATTGGAGAGAGTGTATAATGGAAGTGATCAGTCCCTCATGAAGCAAACACTAGTTGAAAGGGAGGATATTGAAGAGATTAACTTGGGGACTGAGATGACACCAAGAAAGGTGTACATAGGGAAGAAAATAAGCCTGAAAATTAGAAGAATGATGATAGCATTATTGAGAAAATATAAACATGTGTTTGCTTGGTCTTATGAAGATCTAAAAGCATATAGGGAAGATTTATTTTAGCATAAAATACCATTGAAGATAGATGCAAAGCCATTTAGATACAAGCAAAGACCCATTAATCCAACATTGGAACCAAAAATGCAGGAAGAATTGGCAAAGCTCAGAGATGGTGGCATCATCAAACCTATTAGGCACTCAACCTGGGTCTCAAACCTGGTTCCTGTGAGGAAGAAAAATGGAGATATCAGATTGTGTGTGGACTTCAGGAATTTGAATGCGGCATCTCTCAAGGACAATTATCCTTTACCCAATATGGAGGCTATATTACATAAGGTGATAGGGTATGAGCTGTTATCTATGATGGATGGATTTTCAGGTTATAACCAAGTTAAAGTTAAAGAATCTGAGCAGTATAAAACAACTTTTACAACCCCATGGGGGACATATGTTTATCTAAGAATGTTGTTTGGTCTCATGAATGTAGGAGCAACCTTCCAAAGAGCTATGGATGTAGCATTTGTAGACTTAATCAATGCTATCATGGTGGTGTATCAGGATGACCTTACTGCTTATTCAAAAAAGGCTGAAGATCATGTAGAACATCTGGAAAAAATATTTATAAAGGCTTTAGAATATGGTATTACCTGAACCCTAAGAAATGTCATTTTGCAGTCACAGAAGGTAAGCACTTGGGACATATTGTCTCAGAGGAGGGGATTATAATAGATCCTAAGAGGGTTGAGGCTATAGATAAAATCCCTATTCCTAAAATTGTTAAGGCCATCCAGCCATTCTTTGGACAGATCAATTTTGTTAGAAGATTTGTTTCTAATTTTGCTGAAATCATTAAACCCATATCAAAAATGTTAAGGAAAGGACAAAAGGTAGACTGGACTGTAGAAGCATCTTTTTATCAATCAAAAAAGCTATCAAGGAAGCTCTTGTCCTTAAATCTCTAGATTTTGCAAAACCTTTTCAAATATTTTCATTCACTTCAATGCACACTATTGTTGTTGTTATGTTACAGAAGAATGAGGAAGGTCATGAACAACCTGTGTCTTTCTTTAGTAATTCATTATAGGGGTCATAATTGAAGTATGATATGATGGAAAAACAAGCATTTGCATTGGTGAAAGCTACAAAGGCTTTCATGCCTTATCTTGTTGGAGCAAAGGTGATTGCTTATGTCCCTCATGCTGTTGTTAAAGATATTTTGACAAAATCTGAAGTAACAGGAAAAAGTTGTAGATGGATCAATAAAATCCAAGAGTTTGATATGGAGATACAAATCACTAAACTGGTGAGAGGTCAAGGTTTGGCTAGGTTAATGGCAGAGGTGAATATTGAAGAAAATCAAATTTGCAATGTAGAAGAGGAAGGGAATGCAATTGCAAGCATTTAGCATACTCCTTGGTATACAGATATCATGCATTGCCTTAAATATATGAAGTTCCTAGAAGGATTGAGTAACAGCCAGAAAAGAAATTTGAAGCTACAAGCATCTAAGTATGTATTCATGGAAGGAGATTTATTCTGGAAAAACAGGGATGGGATATTGTTGTTATGTTTGGATGAGTCACAAGAAAAGCATGTCTTAAGAGAAATGCATGAAGGAGTTGTTGAGGTCATTACTCTGCAAAGACAACTGCCATAAAATTCTCAGGGAAGGTTACTATTGGCCAAAAGTTCTTAATGACTCCTCATATGTAAGAAAATGTGAAGCCTGTCAAAAATTCTCTAGGAAAATGAAGTATCAAAGAGCTTTACCACTTCAACCTTTGCAGGTTGATGCCCCTTTTCATCAGTGGGGAATTGATTTCATTGGGGAGATACAAGAGAAATCGAGTGGAGGATATAATTGGATACTTGTAGCTACTGACTATTTTACCAAATGGGTAGAAGCAGTCCCAACTAAGCAAGTTACAAGTAAAGTTGTGACAATTTTTTTAATGGATAACATCATTACCAAATTTGGTACACCACTAAGACTGATTACTGATAATGAGATGTGTTTTAGATCTGATGAATTCAAAAAAATTTCCAGCACGTATGGCATTACCATTTCTTATGCATCTCCTTACCATCCACAAGCCAATGGTCAAGCAGAGTCCTATAATAAAAGTATTCTCAAGATTATAAGGAGGATGTTAGGTCAAAATAAGAAAGCTTGGGATTCAAAATTAAGACTAGTTGTCTGGGCTGATAGGATCACTGTAAAGAAGGCAATTGGAAAATCCCCATTTGAATTGGTGTATGAAACACAAGCCAGGATGCCTTTACAAAATTTGTTACTAGTCTACAAGTTTATTCTTCAAGAGGATATAGATATTACAGAACCTATGGAGGAGAGAATGGAACAACTGGCTGAACTTGATGAGATAAGAAGAGTAGCTCAAAATCTGAATGTAAAATTGTAGGCATAGATGAAGTATTTTTTTGATAAAAAAGAAAAAGATAGAAAGTTCGAGGAGAATGATCTAGTACTAATGTGGAATGCAAGGTGTCAGGAGAAGGGAAAGCATGGGAAATTTGAAGCCTTATGGCTGGGACCTTTTGTGATCATTGGTAAGAAATGAGAAGATTCATATTATCTGCAAAACATGACTGGTGAAGATCAGGAGTTGCTTGTACATGGGCAATTCTTGAAGCATTTTTTCTCTTGAGCAACACAAAGGATTAAGGGTTGCCAGTGCATGGACAACTCTTGATAATCCTCTTAAAAATTATATTCCATGCACAGTAGTTTATGGTTTTATTCATCTCCATTTCACATTCATTTCCATTTCCATTCATTCCATCTTGCTCACAGGTCCATCATCTTGAGTCTGGTCTACTCACCCAGAAATCTAGATCCTTGCAATGATTTTACAACCATTCATCCCCAGACGGAGCCACTGTTAGAACTGTAAAATTCTAAAAAATTTACAAGTTGTTCATACCCATTTGTTTTCAAATGAATCTCTACCATAAGCACAAAATCCCCTCTTCATAACATTTCACCCATATTTTGTCATAAGTCCCATAAAATCCATCAAGTCTTGAATATCTCACAATATATTTCCTATTGGCATGAGATTATCAGGGTCTCCTTGATCCATAATGCATGTTTTACTAATATACATCTGTTGTAGTCTATCAGAAAGACTTCTTTGATGTCACATTGATCAGAATTTATCCATAGGCACCTATCGATAGGACACAATGCATTGTTTTGGTGACAAAGGGATCATATCGGCAAGGGAGTCATCATCAGAATGAAGTCATAATGAGCTCATCATGTCTTACCGACTGGCACACAATAAAAAACTTCAGCCAAACCAAATGGCTTTGATATTATGTCTTGCCGAATGCATTATGTCTCACTGACTAGTGCACCAAAAGACTTATCGGCCAGACTAAAGGCTATCATAATGAAGTCTCAGCAAATGCACCCGGTCTCGCCAACAAAGCATAAAAGGATTCAATCAAATGACTATTGGGGTAAAGTTATATAGTCACACCAAATCATACGTCATGCCAAATGTTTTTTTATCAACGAGAAAGCAAATATGTATCAGTGGCCAAAGAACATACCAACGGGCATATCTCGGTGAGACACAAAGTAACCTATGAAACGTCTCCCCGACTCTGAATTGTCACAGTGACACACAAGATGAAAGGATGATTGTCGATGAGACATTGGACTTCGGTATGACTGCAGGATGTCTTGGCGAGTGTTTGGCGAATGTTAGTAAAAGCATGAATACAATTGATCACCAAAATTTGAATGCGAAACGATGTGTCTTTTCAAAATACTAGTGTATAAATGTTCATTTCTGATTGTAAAAAAAATAACAGTAGATAGAATAAGTAGATAGGATAGGAAAATAATTTTCATAGAATAGAGACTATGATATATGATTTCAAAATGGAGATATTAATGAGAATCAATTGATGTGGTAGCGTATTTCTGGTGTCAATTGTTTGTTGTGCTTATTGAAAGTATTACTAAATTTGTCTCCAAGATTGATGCTTTCTAGTTATTTAAATTGATGTAACAAGTTTATATTCAGTTTATCAATGCACATTTATTGTATCTATGTGGTCGATTGATCAGTTCTTTCAAGAAAAGATTAAATCCTTTTAATTGATCACAGTAATCAGGGAGATTCATCTGGGTCATTAAGAAGAACTTAGTAGTCACAGTCTTGCATGTTTATATAAGTTATAAATAGAAACATATGCCAAACAATCTGAGTGTTTTCTAGAAAGAAGTTTCCCATTTAGATTTCATTTGACTTTGCATACCCAATAAGGCACTAGTCTCTGCATTTTATCATTTAGTTTCATTCATTCTTTACATCTGTTAACTGAACATATTAGGTTTTAGTTTTGTATACAATTTATACCAAATTCTAAGTTTTTTTGGTCCACTCCCATCTGCCATTGTGGGAAAAAAATTTCAAGAGAGATAAACACAAGTCAAGTCTACCTCACTCATATAGGTACACTTTCCTAGGTCTAGCAGTACCTAAAGAGTAGAAGGTTCAATTCATTTGGCCTTGTCTGTTACCCTGAAACATTGTGAAAGCTTGGCAACCTTTCATGGTTCAAACCTGTGTTTTTGAGAGCTAACACCTCCTTTGAAGAGTCAAATGTGGAGGCAACATTCTGTGACACACTCAAGTAAGTGTACATGGATTGAGGAGGAGATAGTGTGTTGGTAGAAGGAATCTCCTGAGTAGAAACTAATATTTCTAGAAACATGGGGATGATGGGCCAAGGTGCCAGCTTCCCGACATCTATCAAATTGTTCTCTGCTTTAACAGTGATGCTATATGCACTCAACATTATGGTTCTTCCTAGAGACTGGATCATCATTGAGATGTTAGGATTGATGGCCTTTACGTAGAAAATGAACGCCAGATCTGGTAGTAGGTGGATATCAACTTGAATCCTCTACTAGCTTGTATGGAACTGAGCATTAAAGTCAGACATGGCTTCATGCGAGGCTCGCTTTATGACCAAGAGCTGGTAATAGAGTGATGATCGGTCTCCTTCATTCAAAAATATTTGATAGAAAGGCTTGCCAAGCTCATCCCAAGTTCTTATAGTATTTTCTTATAGTGTGTGATACCAATCTAGTGCTTTACCCCTAAAAGAGGCAACAAGCAATCTTAATGCCACATTTTGGGCTATAACCCCATGTACCAAACAAACATTTGCATTATCTTACAAATGTTCGGATGGTGTTCTTGAGTCATCTCCAATAAATTTAGGTATAGCCTTTAGGGAAGAAACTAGAATAGGGGCCCAAACAGTAGGTGCTACAGGTGCAACAAGAGGGCTTTCGACGTCCCATGCTACATAATTTCTATTAGTAGTAGGCAACATGGCTAGCATAAAGGGAGGAGGAAGCATAACGTTTACTAATTAGGTTGTGGGATGTATTGTCCCTAATGGTGGTACTAACAAACTAGGATTATTTGTTGTTTGGGACCTAGTAACAAGCTAATGGCTCATACACCCTTCTAAAAATATGATTCATTTAAGTGCAGTCCCATCGGGTGTGGGAGAAAAAGAAAACTTGTTGATGCCAAAAGTTGGTAATGTAACAACCCTTTGTGGGAAACTCAGTTTATGGGGGACCTATTGTGCTAAACTGAGTGACCTCCAAATTTTTAAAGAATTCAACTTCTTCTATGAATGGGGGTTTGAATGGGAAAAGGAAGCAGATATAAAATAAAGAATCTAACTAAGGTGATACACTAGAATTTAGACAAAAGACATGATAAACCTATCTTTTGGATATGATCTAAGGCCCTACTTAGCAATTTACCATGTCCTAGAATAAAAAGCATTAAGGATAATAGCATGAACAACTCATTCAATGAAAAAATAATAATCATGCCCATTTACTGAAAGAAGAGTCAAAATACATGATCTAAACCAGCAAATTTGCATTTAAGTTATAAAAGTACAACAAATAAACCATTCAAACAATACTGGCACATCATAAAGTTTATCAAGAGCATAAGAAATAGAGAGGAAAAATAATGGCATAGTCTATGAATCTTGCAACAATTTAAACAATACAAAGGCCTAGTCTCTCCAACAATCCTATAATTCCAAAAATGGCAAAAATCATATGATCTTAAAACTTGTAACCTAAAATATTGGAACCTTTAGAATTGTGAAATCACAGAACTGGGAACCCAAAACTAAAGCAAGGAGCGGTATTTATAGCAAGCCTTCCACCACTTGGTGACCAAAAACTGAAAAGATTCATAACTTGAGCAATGATGTCAAGGCAATGATCACCCTTGGTCGTTGAAATAGAAAATATTTGAGACACAACATTTGGCCGCCCTCCATTTAGGTGCATACCTTGTGAATGATGGAAGTGGTCCAGCAAATCCTCATGCAGACAAGTGTTTCCTTTTGGGATAGGTGGTTAGAACACATGGTAGCATCCCACAACTTATATTTTGCTTCATCCCTTGCGTTGAAGAAGTATGCACTAAAGAGATGTGTGCAACATTTCTCTTCCCACGGTTGATATTTCATTCCTTCGCTGAAGCTTGCACATAGAAGACATGTAGCAAAATATTTGATTGTGGACACTGATTGTGGGGTCTGCCAAATCCTTATGTGAATGGTAGCTATGTGGCATGCGAGCGGGGTCTAATGAGGAAGCAATTAAAATAATCCATGGTGATGACACATGGGAGCATTTCAGGGGCTGATAGAAGAGCAAGGAGAAAACTCCTTTGGAGAGTGATGAGCAGACATGTGGAAGAAGCTGCGATGACAACTAAAATGGGGTCGATGAGATTTTTTGAAGGCATGGGTTGGTACTTAGCCAAAAATAAAAACCCAAAAGGAGCATGGTGAATTTTGAATTCATAGCTCAAAGACACAAAATATCATTGGATCAAAATAGGTATTTAGAAATAAGTTGAATGAGAACGGAAAAGTTGTCAGAAACAAAGAAAGGCTTGTATGTAAAGGCTACTCACAATTTGAAGGTATATATTTTTAGGAAACATTTTCCTCGGTAGCAAGAATGGAAGCTATAAGGATGTTCTTGGCATTAGCTACTTATAAAGATTTCAAAGTCTATCAAATGGATGCCAAGTCAACATTTTTGAATGGTGAGCTAGATGAAAAGGTTTACATGGAACCACCGAAAGGATTCTAGTTAACAAATCAACCAGATATGGTGTGTAGATTGAAGAAAGATTTATATGGACTAAAGTAAGATGCTAGAGCTTGGTATGCAAGGTTAGATAGGTATTTGAATCAGCAAGGATTTAACAAAGGTACAATAGACAATAATTTGTATTTCAAGAATGAGAATGAAAAAATATTGATTGTAGTGGTATATAGTGATGATATTATCTTTGGAGGAAATGAAAATGCGTGCAAGATGTTTGTGGATGAATGCAGAAAGAATTTGAAATTTCTATGTTTGGTGAGATGAATTTCTTTCTTGGGCTACAAATTAATTAAACAAAGAAAGGAATTTTCATTTCACAATCTAAGTATGTGAGAGAAATGTTGAGAAAATTTGGTATGGATGGTTCCAAACTAGTAAGTACTACTATGTTGACTGGATGCAAGTTGGGAAAATATGATGATTCACCTAAGACTGATCAAAGAAAGTATAGGTCTATGATTGGTGGTCTTCTATATTTTACTTCTACTAGACCAAATATTATGCATGCATTTTGTCTTGTGGCTAGATTTCAAGAAGATCCAAGGGAAACACATGTTATTGTAGTTAAACGAATATTTAGATATTTGAAAGACACTCTAGATTATGGATTATGGTATCCTAAAGATATTGATTTTACACTCAATACTTGTATAGATGCAAATTGGGATGGAAGTATAGATGACAGGAAAAGTACAAGTGATGGTGCATTATTTCTTGGATGTAGATTGGTGGCATGGTTGAGTAAGAAGCAAGATTTAGTCTCTTTTCTACTATTGAAGCTGAGTATAATGTTGTTGCATCGTGTTATACACAAGTGTTATGGATGAAATAGACATTGAAGGATATCACAATGCTACATGATGTTACTATTCCTATCTTCTATGATAACACAAGTGAAATTAACATTTCAAAGAACCCTATGATGCACTTGAGAACGAAGTGTTGATGTAATTAATATTTAATTACACTTTGCATAAGTTTACTTAGGCATATTTAATTCCTAAGTTTTAGGTTCTTATCTTTATCTTTTAAGCTATCTTGTTGCTTAAGATAAGATTAGGGTTTGCATTTTTTGCTTTTATAAAACAAATCATATCTTGTAATTTATTGAACTCTCAAATAATAATATTTGCACATTTTCTTACAAATCTCTTGCTTTTTTGTTTTTCTCTTCTATGGAAGGATTATTCTGGTTTGCAAATCTGATCTTGGTTTCTAACATGGTATTAGAGCCTTGATTTGCAGCCCCTTCTTAGATTTCTGGAGAGATTCATTGCAGAGTTTGTTCGAGGTCCCTCAAGGGTTTTTCTCTTTGAGTATATTTATGCAGCGTTTTGAATCAAATCAAGTTTTTCCATTCGATTCAGAGCATTGGAAAAGATTGAGGTTTGATGAAAGTCATTTTTTATTGGAGCCGTTTTTAGTTTTGTTTCATAAATCTAGCTTCCACTTAGTTTTAGGAAAAATGATTTCTGGGTTTTGTAGCCAGGGTCAAAATCAAATCGGGGTATCTTTTAGTTTTTTAATTTCTTTCACGAATCTGAAGAAAAAAACTGCACAAAAACTGTCACGCATCATTTTTTCTCTTAGCTAAAGGTTAAAAAAAATAATTTCATCTTCTGCTTACTGGATCAAAAAATGATTTCTGGGTTTTATTTTTAGCTTCAAAAAAAATTTGGGTTTCTATTTTTGTTTACTTGTTATAAATAGATTTTTTAGAAATCAAATTTGAAGATTTTTCATCATGGAGGCAAATGTTAACCTTGGTTTGTGCATGCACTTAGTTTTGTTTTCATGCACTAGGTTTGCATTGTAGTTTATGCATGTTTTGTATTCTCTCCTTTTACAATCATTGGGTATTGTAATAAATGAACTGAGATAAAGTTCTATCGGGGGGTTTCTTACATAATAATATGATTAGAGTGTGCATGAACTTTGATCCCCATATCCATTTTGATTTGTTGGCAGCTCGTATGGGTATATCTAGTTTCTCAGTTTCTTTTGGCCACATTTTTGCTCTTGCTTGACACATATGAGATTCGCATCCGGTTCACACTTTAGATTGAGAGCCTATGGTTAATGATCCACATTGGATCCATCTCAGTTTGAGGGCCATGTTTTTATGGTTAATGTTCTAGAGTCTTCATGGTACTCCTTCCCATGGAAGAGTTTCAGTTACAGTTTGGCATCGACATCTAGATACATGACTTCCAGATTATGTCATCATCTCATCTCCTATTGCTTCACAGATTCCAGGGTTGTTCCAGTTTGTGAGTTTTCCAGTGTTCTGTGGCATTAGGTCTGTTGTTGCTTTATCATGATTCCTTGAGTCAATCAATGACTCTCATCTAGTTTTAGTAGTAAACAGAAATATCTTTCCTTGCTTGCCAGAATCAGGTTCTAGTGTTACTCCATAGTGTTCTTCCAGTGCTTCTTTGCAGCAGTCATCTCATTGTAGGGGAGTTTTGTCCCACTGGGTTTTCCTTCTCTACCTCATCTTTGCATTTGTACATGAGTACTTGATCAGGCCTTGTTGCTGAGACTCATCTTTGCATAATAATTTTGCTTCTCTCTAAGTTGCACTTATGGGGGGGGTGTTGGTGTAATTAATATTTAATTACACTTTGCATAAGTTTACTTAGGCATATTTAATTCCTAAGTTTTAGGTTCTTATCTTTATCTTTTGAGCTATCTTGTTGCTTAAGATAAGATTAGGGTTTGTATTTTTTCTTTTATAAAACAAATCATATCTTGTAATTTATTGAACTCTCGAATAATAATATTTGCACATCTTCTTACAAATCTCTTGCTTTTTTGTTTTTCTCTTCTATGGAAGGATTATTCTAGTTTACAAATCTGATCTTGGTTTCTAACACGAAGCATATATCTATTAGGTATAATTTCTTAAGAAAGAAGGTTATGGAGAATGAGTTCAAGCTTGAGTATGTTTCAACAAAAGATCATATTACATATATATTTACAAATTCTCTTCCTAAAGATACTTTTGATTATCTCTAGGATAAGCTAGGGGTTATTGCCCCTCCTTTTATAAACTAAGATTCATTTGTAGATGCATCAATTTGGTGAATTTATGACTCTATATTTTGGACTGATGCTTGTTGGTGGCTTCCCTCACGAGGAGTAGGCAGATTTTCTAAAGTGTTGTCATTACGAGTATTTTTCTTTCATGTCAAAGGAATTTTCAATGGACATTTCTTTTTCCTTTTCCATTGATGTCAAAGGGGGAGAGAGAGCATGCAAAAATTTAATAAGATAAAGAAGGTAATGAGCAAGATGATCTTCTAAAAGGGGAGAAGCAAGAAAATATTGAAAAATATTTTCAGAACAGGTTGGTGTCTTTGATGGTTTTTCACTTCATGTGTTTCCATCAATGACAATGGGGGAGATTGTTGCAAGAATGGAAAAGGAATGAAGCATTACCATTGATTTCAACTGGTCAGCTAGCTATGTCAATCAGTCAATTGGTTATGTCAATCGGTCAGCTGGTTATCTACTAGTTGTTGTTGATTATATATGTCGAGGATATTAAGAAAATTTTATTAAAAGAAGGTTGTTGGTTTCGGTGCTTGTGAACTATGTTTTTTTGTGTGTTGATTGAGGTCTAGGAGAATTTTTTCTGGTTTGGATTTCTCATTGATGAAATCTCATGGCATATGGTTCAAGAGTTGTGTTGCCTTGGTTCTATTGAAGTTGCTTTTAGAATTTGGATGTATCGAGCTTAATTGATCTATGTGTTTTACATTGGTATGGCCGACCATGTGTCAAGCACTACTTTTGAAGCTAATGAAGCATGTTGGATCTATTATGGATCCTAGTGAAACATGTGTTTGGGCCGCCCTCATTCTAATTCCACCCTAGGATGTTTGGAACTGACCTAATTTAAAAGTTGAATTTGGATGGCCAAATTTGTATCTTTTCAAGGTTGGAGATAGTATAAATATAGAATGTGCTAGCGATGAAAACAATACATAAGAAAAGAAGGAAGATAAGTGAAAGAGTAGACACGAACTTGATGCTATTCTTATGGTGTGTGAGTTAAGTGTGTAGTTGTTCAGTGCGAAGCTTAATGTTAAGTTTTTAGATGTAGTGAGTAGAAGGTGAACTCTATCATTCATGTGAGTTGATTAGTGATTGTGGTGGAATCTTTGTTGCATTGGAATTGTTGTCTCTCTATAAAAAATATTCTGTCTTCTTTGTATTTCTATGGTAGTGAGTCCTCCAGGTTGTAGCTCTATGGACAATGAGTCCTTATTTCAGGCAGTGAACCTTATCTTAGGCAGTGATCATTTTTGTAATCGATTTTGATATTCTCTATAGTGTGAGTTAATCATCACCATGGTTTTTCCCTCATTGGATTTTCCATATAAATTTGGTGTTATTGTGTTTGTGCACTTTCTTTTGATGGTTAATCACTTAATTAGTTTATGTGTTAGTTTTGGTAATTGAATTAAAGGTTATAACCTTTGACAACTGATTAACCCCCTCTCAATTGTCCTATTCAAAAATGTCCAAACACATTCCAGTATCAAGTGCCTTGGTGGATGCAGAGGAACTTGAAAGGATGAATCTTAATCTATCCATTCTGAAAGAAGGAGAAGAATGATTAGTAGAACTAGAATCATTGCATAAAGCACTTGTTAGAGTGAAGGGGATCTCGAGTGATGGAAAACCTACTTGGGAAGCTATTCTTAAGGAATTAGAAGGTTCCCCTAGTTCTAGTTAAATATTTTTTTTCACACTTTTTTTGTTTCTTGCCCACCCTTTGTCCTTGATGTCAAAGGGGGAGAAGGTTCTGTCTAAGGAGAAGAAATTTTTGGTTTTGGAGAAATTTTGCGTATATTTGAAAGGGGAAGTTCACATAGTCTAAGTGAAGAAAATTTTGAAGATTCATTTTTATCACATGTTTCCATCAATGAAAAGGGGGAGATTGTTGAAAGAATGAAGAAGAAACCCTCTAAAGTGTTGTCATTGATCCCAACATTGTTTGGTGACAAGTTTTTATCTATCTGGTAAACAATGCTTGTGTTACTTTAATCCCGTATTTTTTCCCACAATTGTTCAAGTTAGAAGATCAACCTATGTGGCTTTAATATGTTTTTTTAGGATTATAAAATACATCTATGAACCTATTTTCAGCAATTTTGGTTGGATGGGTTGAAATATATAAATGAAAAAAGTTTGACATATAAGTTTTTGCTCATGATCAACATAGGTAAGTGGTGTACGCTTTGTGGATGTTAAAGAGATCTTTTTTTAGGTCTGGTCCAACCTAATTTATGCCTTGAATGTTTTGGTTTGAGTGTGGAAGAATTTTTTTTTTAGTAGACAATATATTTTTGAATTGAGTATGTATACATCTAATTAGGCCAACCTAATTGATGTATGTAGATGTAATAGCATATATATATATATATATGAAACATTTTTGTACTAAAGAAAGAGATAGATGTCTAATATGCGACAAGTAATGAGTAGTGATGCATGATACTGTGATATTGTGTGAGCTTATATGTAGTTGTTATGAACCTAAAAATTGGTTCAAGAGTTTGTATTCTAGAGTTTAATTGGAGCTAAACTCAACACATAGTAGGTGTATTCTATCAGTTTAATTTTTGGTAGTGAGCCACACTCCTTTTTGTAATCACTTCAAGTTGTTAGCCTTTTAAGGATAGTGTGTCCTAGTAGTCACCCTTGTAATCCCTTATAATTGGTTTTAATATATTCTGAGCTAATCCTCATTGTGTTTTTTTTTCCTTCTTGAGTTTTCCATGCAAAAAAATTAGTGTTCATATGTCATGTGGTGTTATGATTCTTTTCATGTCTTTTCTTACAATTGCAGTTAGATATGTTTTAATTATTGAATAGTTAGTAGTTAAATGGTTTAGTAGAATACCTATTCACCCCCCTCTTAGTATTTTGGGTGTTCAACATGTATAGAAGTGGCCATTGAAAGGTTGAATCATTCTGCCATTGTTATAGTATTGTAGAACTTTTATTGAATTTATCTTCATGACTTATTGCTTTCTCCAGATCTAATCTTAGATTTACCACTTCTTGTTCAATCCTCTTGCATTCATCAAAATTTCTTTTTATCATTGCATTCATACATTCCTCAATTCTTTTATTTTCTTCCACCTATACTTTCAATCTGATGATGTCTTCATTTGCTTGTGTAACTAAGGCAAAAAGTTAGGTTAGCATGAAAATAAATGCATAAACAAAACCCTAGCTAAAAAATGAAGTACAATTGAGTAACAATGCATAAAACAAAGGAAAAGCTTCACCAAACATTCTTCATGCCCTCCATGATTGACCTTCATTGCCTCTCTCCATTTGTTGCAAAATGGTGTTTGCCCTCAGATTTTGATGAGCAACTATGACTATGACTAGGATCTAAGCAAATATTGAAAGATTCTATTCAAAAGATGCAATGTACTCAAAAATTGCAAGTATGAAGTATGCCAACATGAATTCAAGAGGTATGAAGTGTGTCAAATGAGGTTGAAATTTTTTTTTATAGAAAACTCAAATTGTGATGAATGGCTAGGATTGTTAGTTGAGAAATTCCCTAAGATCAAGGGTCAAAATTAAATGTGACAACCAGAAATTAGGGTTAGGGAAACATTAGGGTAAAATTTGAAATGAAGGGCTGAGATTTGATTTTAGAAAAAATAAATCAATGGACGAGAATGCATGTGACAAGGAGATATTGGGCATGAAAAAAGAGACTACTGGAAAATCAAATAATAATTTAAAATTATTTGATTTAAGAGGCTGAGTTGACCTTTTGAATTAAAAATTAATTTAATTCAAAAGTGGTGGGGTCATGTTTTTGATATAAAAAGCAACAAAAACAAGGGTGTTGTTTACAGTAAATAATGATTTTAAATTATTTACTTGGTGAGAAAATAAAAAGTGGCTAATTTTAAATAAATGATTTTATTTAAAATTAGAAGAAAAGTCAATAAGATAATTAAATAATTAATAATTATTATTTGATTATGGAGAAAATGGACAAGGTGAACAATTAAATAAATCATATGGGTATGTGTAGGATCATCATGGAAAAAACAGGCCCTTAAGTGGCAAAAAATTTAGAAAAATCTGAGTTAGGCAACTTGATGTAAAAATTTGAATAAGTTATCTATATCATTTAAAAAATATTTAAGAATAGAATTTGTAGTCAATTGAATGTAGTTTCTAAACTACTAGGTTTATTTAAAAAATATCTATTTGGTGAAAATTTGAAATTTCAATACTGAGTAAACTTAGGGAAAAAATAAGTAGGTGTCTATTTGACCACCTAACAATAAAATGATAAAAATATATATAATATTTTAGATATAAATTAGATGACTCATGTCCCAATGTGATGCATATTTTTTGTATTTTTTTCAAATAAATAATTAATTATGAATTTTTTATTACAACTTTAAAAAATATAAAAAAATCATGTCTGACCACCTTAACTTGGTCAAAGCTTCATGAAATTCAACTTTTTTTGTTAATCCTATAGTATACAAAGCATATAATTTGACACATGTTTCAGATTCAAAAAATGTGATACCATTTGAAAGTTATAGATGTTTTTCAATCAGCCTGTCAATGAAGACTTTAGTCGTAATTCAAATAGAAAATGAATAATAATTATTTATTAAATTCAAAGTAAAAAATAATTTATATTGGTGGAAATTTAAAAATCTCCTTTAAAAACCCTTTTCATTTCATCAATTATGTGTTAAAGAAAAAGTCATCAGCCACATACCTTACACATACCCATCATATCACCACTTTTTGGCCCATCATGATCCTACACATACCCATATGAATTTATTTAATTATAAGAAGTCATAAGGAATTGATGACATATTTAAATAAATAAATAAAGTTTATTTATTTAAAAAAGTGGTGCAAGGGAACCATTTAAAGATTTTTGTCAATTCAAGGTTGTAAGTTCTAGGCTTTAGGATTTTGGGAGTTTTGCATAAAATAAGGTCATTGAGACCATTTTATAATGTAGTCATATTTGAGTCATTTTGGTGGTTATTAGGTGTCTAGAAGGTCAATATTGCTAAGTGTATACACATAAAAATGGTCATGTCTATAATCCTGGCAATTAATTAAATATTTATTATTTAATTATTTTTTCTAAAAATCCTCTACATATGATTAAATTAAATTAATTTAATTATATTGTTCATTCATCTTATTCTTTCATCATAATTAAATAAATTTATTTTATTTAATTATTTTCATACGTCCACTTAATTAATTAAATAAATACATTTTATTTATTAAATTAATTATCATTGTTTAAATTTAAATTAAATCTTTTGATTTAATTAAGTTTAAATATTTCCTTTTCTTCTATTTTAAAATTCTTCTTCTAATTAATTAAATGTTTCATTTAATTAATTTCATAAAAGTGATTTAATTAAATAAACTTTATTTAATTAAAAGATCTTACGCTTTCTTTCTAAAACACAATTAGATATTTTATTTAATTGTGAAATCTTCTATTTTCTTCTCATATCATAATTAAATATTTTATTTAAATATGAGATCTTTTGCTTTTTTCAAAAATCCTGATTAAAGCTTTCTTCTTATCACAAATTTTCTTCTGCTTTAAAAAGCTTAATTAAATATTTTATTTAATTAAGAAAAGTTGAATATCATCCACAAATAAATAATTGAATTTTTAATTCATTATTTATCAGCTTTTAAATCTTTCTTTTATTCTTTTAAAGAAAGATGATTTCTTATCTTCTTATCTTTTTCCTCTTTCATAAAAATAGAAAAATCTTGTTTTCAGGTTTTCTTCTATTTTCTCTTTAGTTTCATCCTTCTTCAGCCGTTTGATCTCTCAAGAATTATCATAGCCATTGATCATATCAGCCAATCAAAAGCTTTTGAAAACTTTATAAATACAACCTCTCACAATTCATTTAGGGGGTTGATTCTTAGGTATCCTCACTCTGTCAAAATTATTCTTCAAATACTCTATCTTTCATCCAATCATTCTCCTTCAAACCTTTATCACATTGTTATGCTACAGAATTGAGCAACCAACATTCCTCCATTATCAACCTTCAAAATCTTGCATTCTTAGTATAGTATGCATTTCATTTATATCTCGTTCTTCAGTAGCCTACTTGGTTGAGCTTGGCATTCTAGATCTGAGAGCAACTTGAGCAAAGACGAAACGCTGGAGATAGAGGGCAATAAGACGACTTTGAAGAAACTGCCATTAACAGTTTTGCTTATTTCTTTTTTTCTTTTGATTTCTTTGATTTAATGTTTTATTGATTGTGTTGTTATTGATTTAAATTGATCATATTTTCATACACACATAATTTGGCGCCCACCGTGGGGCCTTGCCCCATTTTTAACATTTATTTGCAGGTTTTATAACAAGATTTGCATTCTGGAATTCAAAATTTTGGCAAAATTTTCTATTTTAGCGCATCTGAGTGTTTCTGTAGCGCATCCAAGGTTTAACAGTGTTTTTACAGGTCTTTCGGTGCATATAGGAGCTGTTTCGACGGATCAAAGGACTATTTCGGCGCTTATAAGGAATAGAATGGCGCATATACTGCTTCATTAAAAAAAAAAAAATTGTAAATTTTTTTTGTTTTAGCGCATCCGAGACTTCTTTTAGCGCATATGGGAGTTTCTGTAGTGCATATGTGGTCTGTTTTAGTGCATATGGCGCTATTTTTAACATCTGACAGTTTTTACAGTTTTCTGCAGCACATCTGAGGGTTTCTGTTGCGCATCTGGGAGTTTCTGTAGCACATATGTGGTCTGTTTTAGCGCATTTGGCTCTTTTTTTAACATCTGACAATTTTTACAATTTTTTGCAGTGCATCTGAGGGTTTTTGTTGTGCATCTGGGAGTTTTTGTAGCGCATACGGGGTCTGTTTTAGCGCATATAGGGTCTTTTTCAACATTTTCATAGGTAATCTTAAAATGGCCATATCTTGCTCATTTTTTAGTCTTTTTCAGAGATTATTTTTTTGAAATGGGGTAGAATTTCATAAGCTATCTAATGGTGTAAGTGTTTATTAGATTTGAAAAATTTATAGCTTTCAAATTCTCACATATTTGAAAAATTTTGCATTTTTTGAGATTTAATCACACTTTTGCTTGCATGCATGTGTTTCTTCTTATCTTGGTGACTTTTTGGTGAATCATACAGAGCTGGAAAAGTATTGGAATCAGCCACAACAATAATTTGGAAAGTGAAAAATAACTAGGTGCACTCGTTTCATCCTTCATCTCTTAATCTTGTTTGTCACATCTTTCAATTTGGGACATAAAATCAAATCTTGTTTGATCACATCATTGCAATTGGTTTAAAAAAAAAAATCTTGTCTTCAATCACATTTCAAAAATTGGGTCTAAAATTAATCATTGTCTTCCATCATATCTTGATTTGGGATCTAAAAAGAACAAGTGATTCAGTGTTTTCTTCTAAACATTTCAATTTTCTAAAGGGAAATTAATCACTGTGAGTGTGAATCAGGTGTGTGTGTCTTCCAAAACACCTCACTTGGTTCGCTTTTGTCATACCCCTTTTTAGGAGGCCTGCTTGGAGCACACACCCCTCCAAGGGATGACCTCAATCAAAGTGTGAATCGAAAGACATGCTTGTTTGGAAGTTGGAATCTTGTCACTCTGAGCTAAGCCCCAAAGAACTTTATACCTTTGGGAAGTGAAGGTGAAGGGTGGGTTACCCCTTTCTCCCAACTTATTGGCAGAATTTTTCTTTCAAATCATCCTTAGTCAACCTTGTTCAAACTAGTTTGAAACCTAATTGGCCATACCCCACTTGACTAGTCATAGGGCTTGTTGTTGTGTATTCAAGTGTTTGCTTAATCATAACATTTAATCTTCAAAGACAAATTTATCATTGTGTTTGGTGTGTGTGTTCATGCATTTACATGTGAAATATTGTGTTTGATAGTTTCCAAGTCAAACTTCCAATAAACACTTGCCACATCATCCAAATCATACAATCTTGTCATTCCACATCATATCCTAATCATCATCATCTCTTTAATCCAATCAACATCATTTTACACCATGCCAACATTAGAAGACCTAGTATCTAAATTCCAAGACCTCCTCCAATCACTTTATCAAGCACCACAACCCATAAATGAACAAGCTATACATGGGCTCCAAGGTGTCATCCAACAATTTCAACTTCAAACAAACCAATCACCTCACCTCCAACACCTCCTAGCTCAAGCCAATCATTTCATTGATACTTGTCAAATTCAACAACCACAACATCATCCCCTATCCATTCATTATCAACCAATTCCACCTCAACCTAATGTGTCATCCCCTTCCACCTCATACTAATCTAATCCATCCAATTCTTTGCATGTCAATGCCACATCAACACATCCACCCTTATCACTGCAAGAACATAGGAGCCCAAGTCCACCTTGCTAGCAAAATCAAGAGCCTTTCAATTCTCATGTTCCATTTGACAAGGGTAACACTAATCTAGTTCATGCACCCTTTGAGTATATCATACCACTATCCAATCAAAATCCTATCCTAAAGCCACCATGTCTTAGTCCTAATCCAATGGTCCCTACACTTTCCAACCCATTAACCCCTTCGTTACCCTTACCATCCTCTAATCCACTTGCCAATACATCAACTCCATGGTACAAATTTTTCAAAAGTAAACCCATGGAATTGCCTAAATCCTCCCCTACACCTCCAAAGGATGTGATCCAAGGACTACAAGCAAGGAATAGATTGTCGCCATGTCATTCAACACATATACTTGAACATACAAAAGAGTCCTCAAATATCATGCCAAGTCCTTCAAGCCAACCATGTCATCCACAACCCCTTGATCCCATTCAAGAGTCTTCCCCATTAAGTCTAAGTCAACCTCCATCATGCCTCCATGTTGTTGACCATCTAGAACATGTTGAGCCCATTCAAGAGTCATCTCCTTCCACTTCCATTCAAGCAACCCAAGAGGCATGTCAAGAGTCTACTCCTAAGCATGTTGAAACATCAAGCCCTAGTCCTAATCAAGATCAAATCACTTTCATCCAACCTATTCATAACATTTATCTTTTCCATGATCAAGATGATATCTATAATGACGAAGAGCCTATGCATGAGCAACTTGATCCTATACCCATCCATGAGAAAGAGGTCCAAAATACACCTACCCTTGACAATTGACAAAGATTTCCATCCCAATTATATCATCCACAACAACCCCATCTTTGACCAAGAAGTCCAAAATGATCCACTCCTTGACTTTTATGCCATTCATGATAAAACATTCAAGGATAATCCCATCCAAACTCCATCAACATCCACTTCCCATGATGAGATAAGTTCTTCCCAAGCTATGATAGAAGATCAAACCAATAATGTGGATCTAAAGGAACATCCTCAAGATCCTTTAAATCCTCCATCATCCACTATCGACCCCATTACAAGTCCTCCATCATATCCTATTGGTCTTTCAAACCTCCTTCATGAATTTTCCTCCTTAAAACAACAACCACCATTATCCACTTCACTTTCTCCATCCAATAAGGAACTCATGTCTAGTGTTCCACCTACACGTAGTCCCATTTTCGATTGCATACTCCAAGGACACCAACCTAAAGATGTTGGTACTTCCTCCATGCATCCTAAGTCCACTTTCCATCATAAAGTCTATCGTATCCCTAAAATATATGTTGCCATTCCCCCTCCATCATCCTACAAATGTCAAAAGCATGTGACCATACACCTTCCACCATCAAATCTTCCACCATTGCTTCCAACTCCTAATATCCCTCCATCTAATCTACCTCCACTTCTCCCAACACCTAATATCCCTACCATTCAATCGTTTTATCCATTTATCCATAAATACCCTAAACATCTTAATCATGACCAACAAAAGCACACATTGTATAAACATGAAGCTTCCACTCATTCCACCATACCCATGGGATTCAAAAATAAAAACTTGGATGTCTCTACACATAAAGTCAAACATTCTAAAGGTCCTAATGCCTTAGCATACAATTGCAAAAAGTCAAAGGAAAGTACATCTACAAATTTGTATAAGCCCATACCTCCAAAAGTAAAGGCCAAAACTAAAATGGTTTGGGTACCTAAGAAAAAAGAAAGCAAGTCAAATGAGGCATTCACATCACAAAAATCCCAACCATCCACTTCCACCCCACATTCTCATTCCATTCAAAAGTCTCAAATTCCTAAGTCCCACAAGCCAAATAAAAAATCATAAAAATACTAAGTCTATGTGGGTACCAAAAACACATCATCCACCACCTCCTAAGAAAACATCTTCATTGCTTCCTACACCACCATCCACTCAAAAGATTCAAAGTTTATCACAGTGTGTGCAACCATTGGTCATGGTTCCCTTCCATTTCACAACAATCCCACATACCTCCATCTCCCCATCCTTCAACTACTATCCTACATATCTTCCCAACCACCTTCCTATGGTCCATGATTTTGCATAAACCTATCATCCTCCCTACATAATCCACATCATCATCCACTATTCCCCATCCATTCTTACATAAGCCTTTCATAATCTACCATATACCTAATCCATCCCTTTCATGTCATCCCTTACCAACATCTATGAGCACTTGACATGGTCCATGCAATGACATCCATATCTAGTGGGACTATCACCTTTCACAGAACTAGACACTTGAGTCCCTCCTATCCATATTCGCCTTCTCCTATCCAAAAATTCAAAAAAATAAAAAAATAAAGTAAAGAGAAATCCCTTCGTCCAATGGTGAAAACCTAGTAAACAGGCGCCTTGGATAAGTACCATGATGAAAACCTAGCAAATAGGCATCATGCGTAGGTTGATCTTCTATGTCACTTACACTTGGGGGCACAATGTCTTATCTATCCAACCTATCATTTTCATGTCATATCATTTCCATCATACCTACCATCTTTAGCCATCATACATACCTATTATATTGAGTCCATTCATCCACCCTTCTTATTTTGATCTTGATGAAGATATAGGGGCAAAATTTTGAAATATGCTTTGGATATCTTTTGATATACCTCATCCTTCCAAACAAGCCTATCATTATACTAATTTCATAAGCTTTGTCATGAAAAATCCTAAGTCTTGTATCTAGAATGGGGCATGTTATTCCTATGCAACATAGTCTTTGGAAATCACATCCTTACTCTCTTATGATGCATATATCCATTTCATTCACTATGAATTATCCTTTCCATCCATCCATATATCATGAACCTTTTATCCCTTATCCCATCACCCACCCTTTCATCCATCAATCCCCTTTATCTCCTTGCACCTAGACTTGGTTTTTCCCTTGTCATTGGTATCTAGCACAAAGGCTACTCAAATTTTCATCCTTTGACACCTCCAAATATTCTCAAAACTCCAAAAAAATTAAAACATCTCAAAAATCCAAAAAAATCAAAACATTTCAAAACAAAAAAAATTCCTGAAGAAATACAAAAAAAATTAGAAAAAGTCTTGAAGAAATACAAAAAAAATCAGAAAAAGTCCTAAAAAATACAAAAAAAAATCAAATATCCAACAAAAATCCAAGCAATAAAATCATTCCAAACACATCAATTCTTCTATCAAATCATTCAATCATTCCACCAAATCAATCATCTTCATCAAAACCATTGCAACCAATCCACTCAATCACAATCATTCTAATCAAATCAATTCTTCAATTCAATCAATCGATTATCTAATCAAATCACTTCAACCTAAACAATTCCAATCACATCAATTCTTCTATTCAATTCATCACATCCTATCATCCAATCAATCATCATATCATTACAAACAGTTTCTTCAAATCAATCAAATCATCTTCAACCATTCCAAGCAAATATCCAAATGCAAGTCAATCCTTAATCCATACCAATCAAGTTAATCAATTTTGTCAAATTATCCAATCACATCCTTTGGTCTTGATCCTAATCTTGTCGTAAACCAAATCAACCAACCAATCAATCAATTATCATCATCCTTGTGTTGCTCTAGGGACATGCCGCTCCCCACAATGACAACACTATCATCATCATCAATCAATCAATCAATCAATGGTTTACAGCTTGACAGGGGCAATGTCTTGTTTGTTTTTGTATCATTTGTGCATGCTTGCTTGCTTGCTTGTGTGTGTTATCAATTTATCTTGCATTTGTATCAAATCCATATCATTCCAGCTAATATTCATATCTTGTGTGTGTTGGAATATCTTTTTGCATTATCCTTTGCATCTAAGGTCACATAATACCTTTTGTGCATTGGGACTTTAATGCTCTAAGTCTACTTCCTCATACATCTAGACAAGGTTGTATTACGTTGGGGCACGAGACACATCGTCACCTTGGTCCTTATACCTTGGTGCATAATGTCTAGTGCTATATCAAACATCATGGTTGCTCACTTTCATTGCAGCATAACGCATCCTTTCATCTCCTTCATTCATATTCTCTCTTGCATCATTCAACTTATCCCTCCTTTATCATTTCATTTCATTTCGAGAGAATACCTATGTTTGTCCAACCCACCTATCCTCTCGAGGGGGCATCATCGACATCAAAAATCAGAAACATATCAGGGGCAAATTTTTTTTTATTTTCTTTGAAGCAATGTGTTTCACACATCACTTCCAAGAGGGGCAAAATGTATACACATAAAAATGGTCATGTCTATAATCCTGGCAATTAATTAAATATTTATTATTTAATTAATTTTTCTAAAATCCTCTACATATGATTAAATTAAATTAATTTAATTATATTGTTCATTCATCTTATTCTTTCTTCATAATTAAATAAATTTATTTTATTTTATTATTTTCATACGTCCACTTAATTAATTAAATAAATACATTTTATTTATTTAAATTAATTATCATTGTTTAAATTTAAATTAAATCTTTTGATTTAATTAAGTTTAAATATTGCCTTTTCTTCTATTTTAAAATTCTTCTTCTAATTAATTAAATGTTTCATTTAATTAATTTCATAAAAGTGATTTAATTAAATAAAATTTATTTAATTAAAAGATCTTACGCTTTCTTTCTAAAACACAATTAGATATTTTATTTAATTGTGAAATCTTCTGTTTTCTTCTCATATCATAATTAAATATTTTATTTAAATATGAGATCTTTTGCTTTTTTCAAAAATCCTAATTAAAGCTTTCTTCTTATCACAAATTTTCTTCTGCTTTAAAAAGCTTAATTAAATATTTTATTTAATTAAGAAAAGCTGAATGTCATCCACAAATAAATAATTGAATTTTTAATTCATTATTTATCAGCTTTTGAATCTTTCTTTTATTCTTTTAAAGAAAGATGATTTCTTATCTTCTTATCTTTTTCCTCTTTCATAAAAATAGAAAAATCTTGTTTTCAGGTTTTCTTCTATTTTCTCTTTAGTTTCATCCTTCTTCAGCCGTTTGATCTGTCAAGAATTATCATAGCCATTGATCATATCAGCCAATCAGAAGCTTTTGAAAACTTTATAAATACAACCTCTCACAATTCATTTAGGGGGTTGATTCTTAGGTATCCTCACTCTGTCAAAATTATTCTTCAAATACTCTATCTTTCATCCAATCATTCTCCTTCAAACCTTTATCACATTGTTATGCTGCAGAATTGAGCAACCAACATTCCTCCATTATCAACCTTCAAAATCTTGCATTCTTAGTATAGTATGCATTTCATTTATATCTCGTTCTTCAGTAGCCTACTTCGTTGAGCTTGGCATTCTAGATCTGAGAGAAACTTGAGCAAAGACAAAACGCTGGAGATAGAGGGCAATAAGACGACTTCGAAGAAACTGCCATTAACAGTTTTGCTTATTTCTTTTTTTTTTCTTTTGGTTTCTTTGATTTAATGTTTTATTGATTGTGTTGTTATTGATTTAAATTGATCATATTTTCATACACACACTAAGATTGCAAAATATTGCAAAATTGTCAAGTTGAAAATGCAAAATTGCTAAAAGTTGCTAAAATCATATTTTAGAGGAATGCCAACGGTCAGGGATTTTAAAAGGCAGTTGTAGATGTTAGGACAATTAGTGTAGGAGGGAAAAAGATTATATAGGATGAAAAGAAATGATGTATGTTGGAATTTGAACATTTGAAAGAACCATCAATAGATATATTGTTGTTTTTATCAAATTTTCTGTGTTTTTCATCATTGTTTAGACTTGTACAACCCATACAATAACTAATTACTCAGAAACTTGTTTGGATTCCTTTGTGGCTTGAATTAACTTTATTTTGTAGGAGGTTTGTGGTGCAGGAGCACCTACACCACAATATTAATTTTGATCATTTGAGTGATTATGGTGTTAGTGTCTTGAGGTCTTTTATCTTTAATAAGGTCTAATAAGATCAATAGTCATGAATTAGGACGAGTCTTTAGGTTTAAGAGTCAAAAGTATGGAAGTCCAAACTTGTCCCAAATGTTGCTTTGTAGCCTATGAAGGAAAAATTTCAAATTTGTGCATGAGAAAGCAAGATTGAGGTCCTAACGAGGCTATTTTAAGCCATTTGTGTGGGTTTAGAGAAGTCCTAGGGGGTTTTTAATGCATTTGAGGTCAAAAAGTGCAAGCACCTCAATGTATGAAGTATATGTTAACAAAAGATGTAAATATTGTGTTTTATGTTCCCAACGGTCATAAGGGATTCAAAAGTCAGTTGAAAAAGGTGGTTTCTTGGTGATTGATGTTTGAAGGCCTTTAAAAGGCATGGAGAAATCATTTGGAGGGTTGTTGGTACGAAATTGGTGGACTATACAATAAAATTCTGAGTTTCTTTTCAGATTTTATGTGTTTTCCTCCTTTTTGTTGGCTTACACAAGCCGTACAAGTTGGTTTATAATATGTAGACTTGATTTTCCATTAGTGTAGTGTGTTGGAATTAATTTATACATATTTTTAAGGTGTAAAAAGAATCTTGAAGCTTTTTTTTGGTATTTACTTGTACACAGCCGATACACCTAGTTTTGAGGGTTTCTTGGACAAAATATGTTGAGGGGCCCTTACACTTTCTGTGATCACTATAACTCATGTAAGGGAACCTATGGGGATTAGTTTAGATGTATGATTCATGAATTAAGTGTTAAGAAAGAAATGAGAATGAGAGACCTGTTGTTCCTGAGGTTTTATGAAGGGAAATGCATGCAAAAGAGGGGTTAAAGCCTAGGGTTTGATCAAATTTTTATGGGAGGTTTTATTTTAGGAATCCTTGAGCATGTAAAGGACTAATGGGTCATGTTTATGGTGGTTTTAGAGTTTGAGAGGCTGTGTAAGTGTTACATCCAATACACCCTCATGAATTAGACTTAAAACAAGGGTTTTTTGATTTGGTGGATATTGGTCCATACAAGTGGAGTATAGTTGTAGAATATGTGTTTTCTTGGAAATTTATTTGCTGCCGCAAGGTTTTAGGGGTTTTTGTGGTGTTTGAAGGTATGTTGCTTTGGGCTAATTTAGAAGCCTTTTCAAGGGTGAGTGTATAGGAAGTTTGCATTGGTCCAAAGGAGTCTATATTGTCTTTCACATATGTTGTGTAATTTTGAAATGGGTGTTTGAATCACTCATGTGTTGGTTTGGTGATTTGGAATATTGTGGAGTAAATGGTCAAATACTAGATTCCCACTATTACAAGGGTTTATGGGGGTTAAAGAGGGAAATTTGTTTTCAGTTGCTTGTCAAGCTTTAAGGAAGATTTGGATTGTCTAAAGAGGTTAGAATAATATTGTTAGATGCCTCTTATAGGTAGGTTTTCAAGTGGTTTGTGATTCTTCCCTTGGTTCTGCATCAATTTGAGAGTCTAACATTCTATTTAGTGGAAGTTTGAGTTGTTTTCCAAAAACTGCATGTGTAAAATAGAGTTAAAGGATTGAAGTTGACGCAATCAGTTAAAACCCAGTCCACCTTATGTGATCACTGCAACTAGGTGGAATGGGATTGTATTATAAGAATATATGTTTTCATGCTTAGAGAGTGTAGGGGAGGTTGAATAACATATTGGGCACGAAGCCCTAATGGTGAAAAGTGAGTTTTCTTCATGAATTGGAGAGGTTTTGATAAGGAAAAGTGAGAATTATGTTGGGGAAGTGTAATTTATTGATGAAGTAAGTTTGTGTAGGTCAATTAGGTCCTATTTGAAGTGATTGTAGAATTGTGAGAGGATTGGAAGCAAGACTTTCAATAAAACCTTATATTTTTTCCTAGAAAGGAGGGTTTTGGAGTTAGGCATCTTGGGGAATGAATTTTTGGTATGTAATTATGGAATCCTTAGTTTGAACAGATGTAAATTTCTTCCCAATTGTGTTTGGTGAATTTGGAAGCATTTTGAGGCAAGGTTCTTTGGAAAATAGGCCTAATTTGAAGGCTAGAAAGCATAAAAACTTGATTTTGTTGAAGGTGTTGCAAAGTAGCCAATTGTGATTTGTTGATATGTTTTTGAAAACCAAAATGGGTCCCTAAAATAGTATTGTTTCTAGTCTGAAAAGATCCCATTGTGAAGATATACCTGATTGAGTGTGTTGGCTATGCTACAAGGCATAAAGAAGGATTATTGAGATAAAAAGTATTTGAGAACTTTTTGCCTTGAAAACTATTATTTTTGTGTGAAGTTGTGTTGAGTGTATTGCAAGACCTTGCTTGATTGCATCAAGTGGTATCAGAGCAAAGGTATCAAATCTTTTTGGAAGAAAGTTGCAAATTGAAGGTTGAAAACGTTGCAAGGAAAGATGCCTCCAAAAGCTAGTGCGATGGCAAAGGAGATAAAGGAATTGAAAGAGAATTTGTTACAAAAAGATAGGTTTTGATCTATAATATTTCACTCACATATAGGAGCATATTGGAATGTTGTATTTTTGAACATGTTGTAACAAGCCCGTGAGCCAGATCTATAAGCCCGAATGTTGTCGGCCAAATGTAATTGAAATTTCTGATAATAAGAATGTTTTAATTTGGATTTTCCTCCATATTTTGTGTTCCTTCTATTGTGTTACTCTTGTTGCATGGTCTGGATTGTTCTCTCTGATGCATTCAATGTAGGAGGATCCAATTAAGGATTTTCCAACCTTGCAACTTAAATTACTAACTCCATGATCACAACATTTATGCAACAAAAATTAACAGCTAATCCATAGAAAGATCAAATACATTCATGAACACCAGAAACAAGATATATCTTGGGAAAACCATAACAAGGAAAAACCTAGCCTTCAAAGCTCATTCATCATCATATTAAATCTCAAACACAATTACATATGCCTCTCGGGCTTAACAAATTCTAGTTCGTAGCCCAGGAATTACAAATAACTCATATAATAACAATTTTCATGACAATATTCCATCACCTTCTTCTCCTGCTCCACACTCCCTCTAATCTAAGGTTCTTCTAGATCATATTACTTCATTCCCATGCTTCATGCTACACACTATCGAACACCTTATTATTCCATCCCTTTTCTATCGCTTGTAAAAAATCCTCTCTCTTCCATTTATATCATCTGCCAATCATTTACCTTTAACAAGCTGGCCAAATTACAATGGCTAGAAAGATAACATGTAGACCCAAATAGCTCAACCACAAACAATAAACAATTTATAATGTGAACCAACCAATGTTGGCCACCACAAAGCAAGGACCCAAAACAATATCCTCGAACATGAAGCACCTTTAAAACTTATTCCTCAAAGATCCAGAACACGCTACAAACACCTAGTCACCCAAGAGCATAGAAAATATGAACTCACAAAAGAAAATCATTGATTGCAAGAAAAAAAATCAATGTGGACCAACAACACATGATCTAGAAACATCTACAATCATCATGAATCACCACAGAAATGTTTGCAACAACTCAAGCCACCATAATCACATCATCTCCTTTCAGGAGCTTCAACTAGAACAATTGAACAACTGTCAAAACTTAGATACTCATAAATCAATCAGATCCTCATGCAGATCTCTGAAACTTAACATGGAAACACTAGTCACACTCATAAACAAATGCTTTAATCCAAAACCACTAACAATCAAATGCCATAATCCAGTACTATACAACTCCACTATCAACCTCAATTTTCTAAATGCTTCTGGATGCCCCTACATCAAACTCTCGGGGTTATTTGAAAAGTGAGCCTTTTCACTTTGGTCTATACTGTATCAAATCCAATGTTGTCTCTTGAATTGGTTCCACGATTTGTCCATAGGTACTTGCAACTACCTCAAGACTAGTGTTCTATTCAATTCCACCCTAAAAACTACCTCAAGTTCCTCTGTGAATTTGGTTTGACATTCTACTTGCAAGCCTTGCACTGCCTCATTAGTCAACAGTCTGAGCAAGCCCACATTGCAAGTTGCCTCTGGTTCTTTATCTTGTCATGGTCAAGGTTTGGTGATCTACTTTCTAGCCTTGCACTACCTCACTGGTCAGTGGTCTAAGCAAGCCTTCTCCGCAAGTTACCTCAAGATCATTATCCTTTTCTATTCCTTCATTCACATTTACTTCGCTCTGGTTCTTAAAATTTCTCCTTAAGATCAATGCTTCACCTTCTTGTAGCTCCACTATGAAATCTAATACCTCCAAGGGTTCCCCTTCCTCTGCTTAAACTAATTCAGGCTCTTCTTCATCTGCACAAACTATCTTTTCTTCCTTTACTACTCTTTCATTAGGTTCTTGATGACACTTAGCGCTTGATTCTTTCTTCCTCCAAACTTGGAAACAAGTTCCTCTTCTGGAAAATCCTCTTCCACTCCTTTTGTACCCTTCATTGTGATAAGTATTATGACTTCTGTCACCTCTCCCTTTATGCTCTGCATTAGGTCTTCTTTCTTTGCATCTTGATCCCTCTTTTGCTCAAACATATGAGTCCTTCCATCTATACGATCTTCTAAGCATATAAGTAACATGCTTCCATTTTTCTCCATCAATCCATCCATAATTAATCTACTTACAAGTTGTCATAGGCTTTCTCTTTCTCATTAAATCCCAACACATCTTCTCAAAATGATTCCTTAATCCACATAGCTTACAAGGATATAGATCCCAACACAATTCCTTTTCATGTCCCTACCTATTACAATGTGAACAATACATACTTTTTCTTCTCTGATTCAAAATTGCAATAAAATTCTTACGTCTGTCATATCCAAGGCCTTTGCTTCTTGATCTTATTACCAGCTCAATAGGTTATGTAATTCCTTATTGTTTCTTTCCCAATTCTTTTCCTTCATACCCCATTCTCTACATGATTTTGAAACCAATACCATCACCAACAATTGCAGGCTTCGTTACATTGTTACCTTCAACTTCACCTTCTAAAGAAGCTTTTGCAACATCACACAAGTCATTAGTATCATAAGAAACATCACAATTTTTTGGCTTAGATCTCAGATCATCATTCTCCTTCTGGCATGTAATAAGTGATTGCTCCAATTGATCAACATGTTCTTTCAAACTAGATATTTCCTTCTTCTACAAAATGTTCTCCTTGTTTAGCTCTTTCAAAATTTCCTCCAAATATTTGTTCCTCTTTTCCACCTTCTTAAACAACTTGAATCCTTTTGCAAATACCTTTTCAATATTCTCAAACATATCTAGCTCTACTTCTAGTTCTTCATTTCTCCTTCTTACATTTTCTAGTTCTTCTTCAAGAGTGGTGCAAGAGCACCGTTAAGTAAATTTGGTCCATCAAGGTTAATGAGGAGTAGGTTATAGGGTTTTTGATATTTTTTTATTAAAATAAGGTCAATGATACCATTCCATTATGTATTTAGTTAATTTTGAGTCATTTTAGGTGTTTAGGGTGGTCAAATTATTTGACATTGCAAAAATTGCATTTTTGGATAGTTGTCAATAATAAAGTTGTAAAACAATAGATTGAAGGAAGGAAAACAGTCATAAGATTTTAAAATTCAGTTTTAGGAAGTTAGAAAGTTAATTTGAAATGGAAAAAAATACATATATGTTGTAAACAACTCGATGGATTATTGATTCTTGAAGATTTGAATAAAATACTTCTCGCTTTATCTCTGATTTTACAGATTTCACTATTTTTTTCTTTATTTTTTGTATTGTTACAATCCGTACAGGGGTAGTTTGAATAAATTTCCAGTGGAATATTTAGGGGGGCATGTGTTACCTTGAATTCCAATTATTTTTTATCTTTTAACTCAATATTTGGTGGAATATTTTTCTTATTTACCCATTGCAGGTTAGTACCCTATTTTCAATGATTTGAGGGCTTAAAAATGGAACTTTAGGCCATTCCACCTATTGTTCTCCATTGTGTCTTAGTGGAATGGATAAATAAGGCCTTGGCCATGATTTTTTTTTATCTATGGAAGTAGGGGAGTCTGAAAATGGTTTTGGGCATGATGCCCTAAGTAGATTGCTTGTGTTTTTGTGTGAAGAAAAGGAGGTTTGAACTCTAAATTGGAAGAAATTATGATTAGATTGGTTATGTGATGAGTCCCTGAGTATGTGCAGTGGGAATACAATGAGTTTGAGTTGGTGGAAAAGTTTGGGAAGGCTAGGACAGTAGCTTTTTAATAAAACCCTAGGAAATAGCCTAAAAGTGAGGGTTTGTGGTTTTGGGTACTTGCAGGCCATACAATAGAAGTCTAATTATGGAATTTGGGGGTTGAACACTTGTGGATTGCTGCCTCAATGAAATTTTAGGTCCTTGGAAATTTTTATGAGCACTTGCTTTAGAAAATAGGGCTAATTTTCCCTTGTAGTAGCAGGAAAGCCTTTGTTTGAAGACTTTGATCCAAAGGAGTACATTGAGATATTAATGTATGGTGCATAGGGAGATGAAAGGAAATTGAAACAATAGTTTTTTTGTGGGTTTATGTTGAGTTTTGGAAGTTAGAGCCTGAAAGCATTGTTGGCAGGGCTACTAGGCTTGTAGGCCTAAAAGGTGAAACCTAAAGGAGTAAGATCTCAAGGCTTGAGAGATGGTTTGGTCCTGTTCAAATTGAGATTGTGATTTGGGAAACAACCCCCTGCTTGCATCAAAGAGTACCATACTTGTATCCTCCTGGTTCTTTCATCCTCTCCATCAATTTTGCATTACACTTCTTGATTTCACACAACTCTTCTTCCAAAGTATCACTTTCACATATTAGGGTTTCATTTTCCTTCTTCATCCTCTTCCCACTCTTCCCCATTGAAATAAATTAGATAAACCACCAAATTTGAATGTTCAACTAGCTAACAAACTCACAACCAGTTCTGATACCAATTGATGCAGTCAAGGTAGGAGGGTCCAATTAAGGACTATCTAGCCTTGCAGCCTAAATTACTAACTCCATGATCATAATAGATATGGAACAAAAATTAACAGCTAATCCATAGAAAGATCAAGGACATTCATGAACACCAAACACAAGATATATCCTTGGAAAACCCTAATAGGGAAAAACCCAGCCTTCAAATCTCATTCTCCATCATATTAAATCTCAAATATAATTGCATATGCCTCTCAAGCCTAACAAATTCTAGGTTGTAGCGCAAGAATTACAAATAACTCATATAATAACAATTTTCATGACAATGTTCCATTGACTTCTCTTACTCCACACTCCCTTTGCTCTAAGGTTCTTCCAAATTAGATTACTTCATCCCCATGCTTCATGCTTCACACTATCGAGCACCTTATTGTTTGATGTAGACCCCAAGGCACAATCACAAACCATTTGACAACCTGGCTATAAGAGGAATCTGACAAGATTATTATGACCTCTTTAGACAATCCAAATCACCCTCAAAGCTTCATAATCAACAAAAATCAACTTTCCCTTTTTAAACCCTTGTAGTAGTGGAAAACTAGTTTTTGGTCATTTACTCCACAATCTTAAAAATCACCAAACAAACACATGAGTGATTTAGACACCCATTTCAAATTTACTTAAAATAAGTGAAATTCAATATTGACTCCTTTGGACCAACACCAACTTCCTATGCACCCACCCTTGGATAGGCTTCTCAATTAGCCCTAATTTCCAAAGAAACATGTCTTCAAACTCCACATAGACTCTTGAGACCTTGGGGTAGAAGAGAAATTTCCAAGAAAACATAGATTCCTCAATTGGAATCCCCTTGTACGGACAAAACTAGACCTAACTTGAAAACCCTTATTTTGTGCACTTTTCATGAAGGTTTTATTGTATCTAGCATGTCCACAACCTTCCAGGCCATAAAACCAACTCAAACACACTCCTTTAACCTCATACATGCTTAAAAGTTCAGAAAATTATGACTCCCTTACAAATTTTAACAAACCCTAGGCTGGAACCTCCTACATTTTCATACAACTTTAGCACAAAAACACACAAGCAGTAGCATAAAACTCCACCAATTACATTCCCCCACTTCTATCAGTGCCATAACCACTAAATCTAAAACAATTTTATGCCATTCCATCAAGCCACAGCCTCAGACAATAGATGGAATGGCTCTTTTATCCATTTACAAGATCAAATCTGTAAAAACAAGGCTATCAACCAGTTACAGTAAAGTGGCTATAAAATGCACCCAACTTAATGGAAGGAATCAAAATCACCACCAATGGAAAGCTATCTCATGCTTTGATCACATTCCATCACCCTTAGACCATGGTACTTTTGTACAGATAGGTGATTTAGCATGTAGCAGCAAATTTTATGAAAAACACAAAATTTTGAGCCAAAGAAAGCAGAATTTGTGGCATTTCTTTTATAAAATTCCAAAATCCAACACAGTCATGAGGTGTACATGCCTCTTAAATGTCTTCCAACTCAAAAAAATTGACACACCATCCTCTAACTATTTCTTAAACCTCCCCTAACCATTGGAGTGCAAAAATTGCACTAATACATAGTTTGTTAACAATACTTTTTTACAAGTTTTGCAAATTTGTATCCTTGAACCCCTATTCACCTAAAACATTGTAATTGGTCTAGTTATACCTTATTAAACACAAAACATGACCTAACAAGAGGAAATAAACACACTACCTTACCTACACAACACTTTTCAATCTTGACAATCTTACAACATAACTTACAACTTTTATATCATAAAGTCAAAAGAATTCAAGATTGACCAATTACATAAGAATGGTCACAAATGGACCTTATTTAGACTCAAGAATCTACTCATCCTAAATAAAACTTCATGAGACACATTTTTGATAAAATATCTACTAAAGAAACAATAAAAATATTGGTGCTCCTGCACCATGTACACCACCATAAAAAGACTCATGTCTCATGAGTATAGGTCTGTCTTGTTCCAATCTGCACTCCACAAAGCCAATGTTGAAAAATACTCCCTCTAGTCTTTCTTTGACACTAAAAACTTGGAGCCCTTTCTGCCTTCTTGTCTCTATATGCATGGAATCTTGTTCCCTAGTCTGAAATCAGACCTATAGGTGTCATGTCCTTTGCTCTAAGACCAAAGAAAGTGAACTTCCTCACCTTCATGCCCTTAAACCACCCTTTTCCCATGCTTACCTTGTCCTCCATTTCTTGCATAGTCCTCTATCCGATATGCATTTTTTCTCCACTCCTTGCTCTACCCATTGTACATGTACCTTGTACATACCCTATCAGATTTTCACACTTTATACATTGTCCTTGCAACTATACAGACCCATTTCCTCTTATTTACCTTATCCACTTCACTCTGACCCTTGAAATTAGACATCAGACCTACTTTCCTTGCTTGTATAGTTACCTTCATCACTGTGTTATGAAATTTTAGAGACTATCTTTCCTCTCCATGAACTTTTATGGGACAAACCATTTTCCCAATCATAATTTCTTCCTTTGGCTTAACCTCTTCCTATTGTATCATCAACTCACCAGGATCCTTGCTCAGATCAGCCTTCTCCATAGGCTTCACATCAATTTTCCTTTCCATTAGAGCACCACCCTTCTTAAATTATTTTTACATCTTCCCAATAGATTCACCCTCATCTAACTCCATTGTCTTAGCCCTATAACTCTGCTCCAAATCAGAATATGCACTATCCTTTTTGTCTTCAAGCCTTAAAGGCTCCTTCCTACCAAACATTACTACCTTGGACTTACCCTTATCTCTTCCACTTGTTTTCAAGGGAGTCAACTTAAAGCTTTTTTCATCCTTCTTGATGGTATAGGTGTTCTCCCAACCATCATACATAGACTTCCTATTAAATTGTCATGGCCTACCTAAGAGCAGATGGCAATAGTCCATTGGAAAGATATCACATAGGACTCTGTCCTTGTACTCCCCAATCTAGAAATCCACATATTCTTGCTCATTTACTATTAGAATTTGGCTATCATTGACCCAATAAGATCTGTAGGGTGCAACATGTGGTATTCTTTCTAAGCCCAACTTATCTACCATCTCCCTAGACACCATATTATCTTGAGAGCCATAATCAATTACAACTTGACATACCTTACCTTTGATTTTGCATGCTGTTCTAAAGATACTCCTTCTTTGGCTTAGATCTTCTTCCTTTTGTCCTTGCAACAAGGTCCTTATCATAAGAGCTTCTCCTATTTCTAGATTTGCAGGTCTACTTGGTGAACTCACACTCTCTTCTTCATCTCCTTGTACATATTGCACTCTTTTATCACCTTTTCTTTCACTTCCACTTGCTGCAACACTAGACCTTTCAAGACACTTGAATGATGGGTGTCCAAAATCATTACACCTATAGCATCTTCCTGAGAATTCACTATAATCTCTTCTTTGTCTAAAGTTGATTCTTCCTCCTCTCCACCCTCCTCTTGCTTCAGGAACTTATTCCTTGTTCTTCTCAGCATCTTCATGATCTTCCTTAGATTGCCTTGATGTTGAACTTGCACCTCTGCCCCTAGATGTACTGCCTTTTCCTCTTGTTGTATTCTCTTGTCTTCTCTTCAATTTTTCTTCAATCTTAATAGCCATTTGGAAGCAATCATCCAATGTTTTTGGTGTCAACACACTAACCTCATCCTGAATATTGTATCTCTACCCATTAATGTACCTATCCACTTTTTCTTCTTCATCCTCATCATGCTTGTCTCTTATACTTAACCTATAAAATTCTTCAGTATAGGTTTGCACATCTAAATATTTTTGTCTCATATTTTGAAGCCTCTTAAGTAACTAAACATTATAGTCTTTAGGGAGAAATTTACCTTTAATCTTCTCCTTCATCCTTTCCCAAGATGTGATCTTGAATTTTCCTTGCTTTTTCCTTTCTTCCTACACAAAATTCCACCATACCAAGGCATGTACCTTGATTCTTGTCTTGGCCTCCTTTACCTTGTGTGATTCAGTAACATCTTGACTATCAAAGTAACTTTCTAGAGCCTCTATCCAATCCAAGAGCTCCTCACTGTCAAGTTTTCCTCCATACATAGGCACATCTATTTTTCCATATCCTTCCTTCTTTACAACCTTCAAGAGTTTTTTTTTCCTTGCATCTTCTCGATCCAACTCCTCTTCTTCACTAGAGGTTTTCTCCTCCTCCTCATAATCACTTTCATTCAAAAGGATTTTCTACCTTTAGACTTGATCATGGCCATATCTCGCTTCAAAGCTGCTATATCTTTATCATGGGTATCAATCTTCCTTGCAATAGAGTTCCCTTTAGGATGCATTTTCACAATCCTCTCTTCACCCACCTGCAAAACCAAATCAAACACCAACAAAAGATCTACAACTGTGCTCTAATACCACTATGATACAGACCCCAAGGCACAATCAAAAACCTTTTGACAAGATTATTATGACCTCTTTAGACAATCCAAATCACCCTCAAAGCTTGACAATCAGCAAAAATCAACTTTCCTTTTTAAACCCTTGTAGTAGTGGAAAAATAGTTTTTGGTCATTTACTCCACAATCTTCCAAATCACTAGAAAAACACATGAGTTATTTAGACACCCATTTCAAAGTTACTTAACATATGTGAAATTAAATATTGACTCCTTTGGACCAAAACCAACTTCCTATGCACTCAGCCTTGGATAGGCTTCTCAATTAGCCCTAATTTCCAAAGCAACATGTCTTCAAACTCCACATAGACTCCTAATACCTTGGAGTAGTAGACAAATTTACAAGAAAACATAGATTCTTCAATTTGAATCCCCTTGTATGGACAATACCAGGCCTAACTTGAAAACCCTTATTTTGTGCACTTTTCAGGAGGTTTTATTGTATCTAGCACATCCACAACCTTCTAGACCATAAAACTAACTCAAAAACACTCCATTAACCTCATACATGCTTAAAAGTTCAGAAAATTATGACTCCCTTACAAATTTTAACAAATCCTAGGTTGGAACCTCCATTTTCATACAATTATAAAACAAAAACACACAGGCATTAGCATAAAACTCCACCAATTACACTCCACTACTTCTATCAGTGCCCTAACCACTAAATCTAAAACAATTTTATGCCATTCCATCAAGCCACTGCTTCAAACAATAGATGGAATGGCTCTTTTATCCATTTACAAGATCAAATCTGTAAAAACAAGGCTATCGACTAGTTACAGTAAAGTGGCTATAAAATGCACCCAACTTAATGGAAGGAAGCCAAATCACCACCAATGTAAAGCTATCTAATTCCTTTATCACATTCCATCACCATTAGACCATGGTAATTTTGTATGGATAGGTGATTTAGCTTGTAGTAGTAGATTTTATGAAAAACATAGAATTTTGAGCCAAAGAAAGCAGAATTTGTGGTATTTATTTCATAAAATTCCAAAATCCAACCCCATAATGAGGTGTACATGCCTCTTAAATGTCTTACAACTCAAAACAACTGACACACCATCCTCTAACTATTTTTCAAACCTCCCCTAACCGTTGGAGTGCAAAAATTGCACTAATACATAATTTGTTAACAATACTTTTTTACAAGTTTTTTAAATTTGTATTCTTGAACCCCTATTCACCTAAAACATTGTAATTGGTCTAGTTAGACCTTATTCAACAAAAAGAATAACCTGAAAAGAGGAAATCAACACACTACCTTACCTACACAACACTTGTGAATCTTGACAATCTTACAACATAACTTACAACTTTTATATCATAAACTCAAAAGACCTCAAGATTGACTAATAACATAAGAATGGTCACAAATGGACCTTATTTAGACTCAAGACTCTACTCACCCTATCTCAACCTTCATGACACACCTTGTACATAAAACATCTATTGAATAAACAATGAAAAGATTGGTGCTCCTGCACCATTGTTCCATCCCTCTTTTTTCGCTTGTAACAAATCCTCTCTCTTCTATTTATATCATTTTCCAATGATTTACCCTTGACATGTCGGCCCAATTACAATGGCTAGTAAGATAACGTGTAGACCCAAATAGGTCAGCCATAAACAATAAACAATTTACAATGTGAACCAACCAATGTCGGCCACCATAAAGCAATGACCCAAAACAACATCCTCGAACATGAAGTACCTTTAAAAATTATTCCTCAAAGATCCACAACATGCTACAAACACCCAGTCAGCCAAGAACATAGAAAATATGAACTCACAAAAGAAAATCACCAATCGTGAGCACAAAGATCATTGTGGACCAACAACACATGATCTAGAAACATCTACAATCATCATGAATCACCACATAAATGTCTGCAATAACTTAAGCCACCAGAATCACATCATCTCCCTTCAAGAACATTGACTAGAACAACTAAACAACTATTAGAACTCAAATACTCATAACTCGATCAGATCCTCATGAAGATATCTGAAACTTAACATGGAAACACTAGACATACTCGACAAAAACCCTTTAATCCACATCCTCTAACAATCAAATGCCATAATCTAGTACTCTGCAACTCCATTGTCAACCTCAATTTTTTGAATGCTTCCGGATGCCCCTACATCAAAACTGTTGTTTTTGTGTGGAGTTGTGTTGAGTGTGTTGCAAGACCTCCCCTAATTGTATCAACTGGTATTAGAGCAAAGGTTCTAGATCTTTGTGGAAGAAAGTTGCAGATTGAAGGTTGAAAAAATTGCAAGGAAAGATGCCTCCAAAGGCTAGTGTGATGGGAAAGGAGATAAAGGAATTGAAAGAGCTATTTTTATAGAAGGAAAGGCTCTATAGAGAGTCTCAGGAAGCCATCTTAGCCAGGATAGTAGTTATGGAGAAGAATCAGAGAAGAGGAATGGTGAATGAAGACAAAAGTGATAAGGAGGATGAGGGGGAAGAAGGAAACCCTCTAGTTGGAGTCCAGGATGATGAAGATGACTTAGACCCTAAAGAAAAGAGAATGGTCAAGATTCTAAAAGAAATAAAAGGTGAAAACACTCCAAAAGTCAAAGTTGAAGTGCCTATGTACAGAGGTAAGATGGATAGTGAAGAGGTTTTAGCTTGGATTGATGCCTTAGATAATTTTTATGAGTTTGAAGACATAGAGGATAGTAAGAAGGTGAAATATGCAAAGAAAAAATTGAAGGAATAAACCCCAACATGGTGGAACTTTGTTTAAGAAGATAGGGTCAAGAAAGGTAAGTCCAAGATAAGCTCTTGGGATAGCATGGTAGCAAAGGTAAAGGCTCAGTTTTTACTAGCAGATTATGCCATACAAACCTTTATGAAATTGCAAGATTTGAAGTAGAGGGAGTTAGATGTGATGTTGTATATTGAGGAATTTCATAGGTTATGCATTAGGGTAGGTAACAATGAAGATGAGGTTGAAAGAGTGGCCAGGTATTTGAGTGGTTTGAGATTGAACATAAGAGATGAAATTAGTTTAAACCCTCCTAAGACAGTGGAAGAATGTTTCTAGATGGAAGTAAGGGAAGAAGATAGAATCAAGAGAAGGCAAGAAAGACAAGGAATGGGTAGAGGTAACATGAATAGAGAGAGAGGTACAAGGTAGACCAATGAAGAACAAGAGAGTGGAAGCAAGGGTAAAGAGAAAAATATTTATTTTAGAGGTGGATTCAGAGGCACAAGGGGTAGGTTTGGTGGTGGAAGGAATCCTAACATTTTTGCATGAAGGTGTTATAAGTGTGGTGAGTATGGTCACCCTACTTGGAAATGTCCTGAAAATCTTGGTTCAACATCTAGTGGTGGAGAAAAGAAGAATGAAAGGAGAGCTCAAATTGTTCAAGAAGATGAAGTTGAAGTTCAAACTCCAATACACTTTGTGTTGCTCTTGAAGTAGGTGAGAGCTTGATGATGAAAAGACAAGTATTGAAGACAACAAAGGAGAGAGAGGATCTTCAAAGATCCTTGTTTAGGACAACCTGTAGATGTAAAAATAAGTTATGCCAAGTAATAGTTGATTCAGGTTGCATTGATAACATTGTATCTAGTGAAATGGTGGATAAATTTCATTTGGAAGGAGTGCCTAGAGAAAAACCATATATAGTATCATGGGTTAGTGATAATAAATCTATGGTGGTGAGTGAACAAACTATAGTTGAATTCTAGATTGGTTGGTATAGAGATAAAGTTCTTTGTGACATATTATCTATTAGTTGTTGCCACATGTTGCTAGGAAGGCCTTGGCAGTTGATAGGTCAGTCATGTACAATGGAAGACAAAATATATATACAATAGAAAAGAATGGGGAGATATACATAATAACTCCATTGAATGAAGGAGAAAATGAGTAAGGTGAGATTATCATGCTAAAGAGAAAGGAATATGTAAATGTTGATGAAGGTAAGGATAAGGATTTGGTAGCCAATGCAAGGCATGATAGAGAGTAGATAGTAGATAGAAGAAATGAAGATGATATGTAGTCAGTTGTTGTGAAATTTTTTTTTTTTCATGTGGAAGAAGGAAGATGAAAATGTGTCTTAGTCTGAGATAGAGCAGAGAAAGTGTAAAGTGCTTGTGAGGCAACAAAAAGAGTGTGATGGAATACTAATAGGGACAATCATGTGTCTCATTGCAATAGTGAAAGGAGTAAAGAGATAGTTGGAATATGGTAGTACAAAGATTGGTAAGGTAGTAGACAAGATGATAGTGGTTTATGATGGTGGTAGGATAGTGAACAAGGTACTGGTAGGTCTGACAGAGACCATTAAAAGTGATGGTATAGTTGTTGACTAGACTAACAGTGGTAAAGTTGTAGTTGAGAGGACTAGTGGATAGGGAATAAAGTATGAAGAGGATGTAGAAGTGATAGCAGCTGATAAATGTGAGTGTGCAAATGAAAAATAGGATGTGGCAATAGTATTTGATGATAGAAGAAATGGAAGACACCCCATAGTACACAGTGAATAGTTGGAGCATATTTCAACTGAAGATAAATGCAAGAGTGTTAAGGACTATGGCAAGCTAAAGTAAGGTGAACCTATTGAAGAAAAAAATGAAGGTCAGAGACAAGTGAAGAACAATGATGGACAAGATGTAGTACCTTTCCAAGGGACTTGGAAAAATTACAAGTTGGGGTGTATGGTGCAGGGGCACCATTTAAAGATTTTTGTCAATTCAAGGTTTCAAGGTTTAAGCTTTAGGATTTTGGGAGTTTTGCATAAAATAAGGTCATTGAGACCATTTTATAATGTAATTATTCATATTTGAGTCATTTTGGTGGTTATTAGGTGTCTAGAAGGTCAATATTGCTAAAATTGCAAAATATTGCAAAATTGTCAAGTTGAAAATGTAAAATTGCTAAAAGTTGCTAAAAGAAATTTTTAGAGGAATGCCAATGGTCAAGCATTTTAAAAGGTAGTTGTAGGTGTTAGGACAGTTAGTGTAGGAGGGAAAAATATTAAATAGGATGAAAATCAATGATGTATGTTGGATTTTGAAGATTTGAAAGAACCATCAATAGATATATTGCTATTTTTAACAGATTTTCTATGTTTTTCATCATTGTTCAGACTTGTACAACCTGCACAGTAACTAATTAAGTATTGGGCATGAAACCCTAATGGTGAAAAGTGAGCTTTCTTCATGAATTAGTGAGGTTTTGATAAGGAAAAGTGAGAATTATATTGGGGTAGTGTGATTTCTTGATGAAGTGAGTTTTTGTAGGTCAATTAGGTCTTGTTTGAAGTGATTATAGAGTTGTGATAGGATTGGAAGTAATATTTTCAATAAAACCCTAGATTTTTTTCCTAGAAAGAAGGGTTTTGGAGTTAGGCATCTTGGGGAATGAATTTCTAGTAAGTAATTGTGGAATACTTAGTTTGAATAGATGTAAATTGCTGCCTAATTGTGTTTGGTGAATTTTGAAACATTTTGAGACAAGGTTCTTTGGAAAATAGGCCTAATTTGAAGGCTAGAAAGTGTAAAAACTTGATTTTGTTGAAGGTGTTGCAAAGTAACCAATTGTGATTTGTTGATATGTTTTTGAACATTGAAATGGGTCTCTGAAATAGTATTGGTTCTGTTATGAAAAGATTCCATTGTGAAGATATACCTGATTGAGTGGGTTGGCTATGCTACAAGGCATAAAGAAGCATTGTTGAGATAAAGAGTGTTTGAAAACTTTTTGACTTGAAAACTATTGCTTTTATGTGGATTTGTGTTGAGTGTGTTGTAGGACCTCCCCTAATTGCATCAATAAGTAGGAGGAAATATTGGAAAAATAATAATTAAATAATTTTAGGAATTTATTTAATTATAGAGGGACATAAGAAATTAGCAATGCATTTAAATAAAATAAAATAAATATAATTTATTTATTTAAATAGTCAAGAGGAGTAAAAGATATGAATGAATTAAATAATTGAGAATTATTTAATTAATAGTTGAATTTGGACTATAGGACATAATTAAATATTTTAATTTTGTTGAGAAGAAATATGGAGAAAATAAAGTTTGCAGGTCTGGGTCCATTTTATGTGTCTACAACTTGCTTCAATTGTTCATTGACCTCCTTATGCCTTTCTCTGAACTTCTTTATTTTATCTCTTAATTTTCTAATGCATTAATTTGCTTCTTAAACATTTTTGTTAGTGTAATTAATATTTAATTACACTTGCATAACTTTACTTAGGTAATATTTTAATTCCTAGGTTAATTATTCTCATCCTTATCTTGTTGAGCTATCTTGTTGCTCAATATACGATTAGGGTTATGCATACTTTGATTTTATAAAGCAAATCATCTCATGTAATTATGAATTCCTAAATAATATTATTTTGCACATCTTTTTGCAAAGCTTTGCTTTTTCTATTTTTCTCTTCTATGGAAGGATTTTCTGGTTTGCATTTTAGATCTTGGTTTCTAACATGGTATTAGAGCCTTGATTTGCAACCCCTTAGATTTTTTGAGAAAATCATTGCAAAGTTCGTTTGGGATTCCTCAAGGGTATCATGCCTTGAGTTTATTCATGCAACATTTTGGATCAGATTGGGCTTCACCATTGGATTCAGATCACTGGAAAAAGTTAGGATTGGCTTTTGTTTTGCAAATTTTGGTCATCGTTTGCCAGATCTATAAGGGTTTCAAGTTCAAAGATTTTTTGCAAGTTTTGGGGTAGCCATTTTTTCGGAGAATTTTGGGCACAAATGGAGGTCACCATCACGTTCACAGTGGAAAAAAACCCTAAGAACACTTGTTGTTTCTTCAATTTTGGTGCAGTTGATCCCGAAGGCAAAAAACATTTGCTAGGGAGGCCGTACGACCTCCCTAGCATGTACTTCAAGGCACATATTTTAAAAAAAAATAAAAGAAATAAAAGAAATGTTTTTTAAAAATGTACTACCAATATAAAAGGGCTGCGCCATTGGGCAGCCACTAGGTGGCTGCCAACCCACCACTATCGTCGCCCTCCTCCGCTAGCCAACTTTCAGCCCCTACAGGTTTTGTCTCCAGTAGCTTCAGTCATATAGGGGACCGAGCACTATGTGCCCAGCCCTCGGCTGCCCTCCCAGCACTCCGCTAGTCCTATGGAGGACTAGGGGCTCCGCCCTAGCCCCCAGACTACTAGCCCTTGGTCGCGCACATGACCAGAGGCCAAAATTTTTTTAGCCCCCAGGGCTGCCTGTAGGCCTTATTGGCCATTTTGGAACAACTTTCACTAAATCGGGTGTATTTTTTGCGTACAATGTCCATTTTTTGCAAACGAGATACCGTTGGAAAGTTGATTCCAATGCCAATCTAGTGGTGTAATTTTTTTTACCATATTTTTCTACAGATTTATTTTTTAGGTCCTTGAACTCAAATGAATTTTTTTTCACTTCAGAGGGCATATCTTTTGACTTGGTGATCCTTTTTTCACCATTCTTGCGGCATTGGAAAGTTGGATAAGTCCTCTCCATAGATCTGAGGTCTATTTTTATTTTTTCTTTATGCATTTTTTCATTCTCTCCTTTTACAATCGTTGGGTTATTGTAATAAATGAACTGATATAAAGTTCTATCAGGGGGGTTTCTTGCATAATAATCTAATTAGAGTGTGCATGCACTTTGATCTTCATCTTGCTTTGATGGAAACTTGCATGGGTTATATCTAGTTTCTTATTTTATTTTGGCCACATCTTGTCTTAGCTTGACACATATCAAATTCACATCAGTTCACACTTCAGATTGAGAGTTTATGGTTCTTGATCCGCATTGGTTCAGATCCTTCTCAGTTTGAGGGCTATGTTTTTATGGTTAATGTTCCAGAGTCTTTATGGTACTTGTTCCTATGGAAGAGATTTAGTCTCAGTTTGGCATCAACATCAAGATACGTGGTTTCTAGATTCTATCATCTTCTCATCTATTGTTGCTTCACAGATTCCATGGTTGTTCTAGTTAGTGAGTTTTCTAGTGTTCTATGGCATTGGGTCTACTATCGCATTATTATGATTCCACCTGAGTCCTTCAGTGACTCTCATTTGGTTTATTTTAGACAAAATTATCTTTCCTTGCTTGTCAGATTGTGGTTCCAGTGTTACTCCACAATGTTCTTCCAGTGCTTCTTTGCAGTAGTCATCTCATTGTAGGGGGGTTTTGTCCCACTGGGTTTTCCTTCTCTACCTCATTATTGCATTTGTACATGGGTACCTGATCAGGCCTTGTTGTTGGGACCCATTCATGCTTTCTTGCATTCATCTTAGTTTTAGGTGCATTCCTTTTTAGTCTACCTAAGTTGCACTTATGGGGGGCTGTTAGTGTAATTAATATTTAATTACACTTGCGTAACTTTACTTAGGTAATATTTTAATTCCTAGGTTAATTATTCTCATCCTTATCTTGTTGAGCTATCTTGTTGCTCAAGATAAGATTAGGGTTATGCATACTTTTCTTTTATAAAGAAAATCATCTCATGTAATTATGAATTCTTGAATAACATTATTTTGTACATCTTTTTGCAAAGCTCTTCTTTTTCTGTTTTTCTCTTATGTGGAAGGATTTTCTGGTTTGCATTTTAGATCTTGGTTTCTAACAATTTTCCTTTAGATATTTTCTTTCACCTTCAACTTTGTTAAGATCTTCAGGAGAAAATTTGATTTCTCCATCTTTTTCAAGCATGAAATCTTCTTTAGTGTATTCAATAGCAATAATCTCTTCTAGAGGAATGGGAGAATTTCAATCAGCCATGTGTTCTATTTCCAAGATCTTCCCAAAGTGTTCAACCTCATTCCAAGGATCCAAGTTCTGATACCAATTATTGAACACTTGCAATATTGAGAGGGGGGTGAACTATTATTCTATTAAACTATTCAATCATTAGCCATCCAATTACCAAAGCATATTTAATTGTTATAAGGAATGAAAACATGAGAACATCCACAATATCACCTAACACATGAAAACCAATATTTTTATGTGGAAAACCCAAAATGAAAAAAATTGAAGTGAGGATTAGCCCAAAATATATTATAACTAGTTATAAGATATTATAGAAAGGATCACTACCAGGTGGACTCACTATCCAAGTGAACACACTGCTCACTAAGAAAAGAGAGAGAGAGAGAAAGAATTTTTGAGGCTACACAAACAAGATTTGAATTGATACGTAATGCATCTACCATATGATATATTTAGTTCCTTTGAGGCTTAAAACACTAACTCAATACACTTCATTTAACTCAAATCACAAATCTATGCTCTCCTTTACATTTGCATAACTCTTCTCACCTTTCATAACTTTCTCAAATAACTCTGCATATTTTTGCATTAATTCTTGTATACAGATCATATATTTATTCAATTAAATCTCTACAATCTCAAAACAACCTCATATATATCAAAATTCACCGCAAACATCAATTAGGTTAGCCAAATTAGATGTAGCCCTAAAACATGCTTTGTCAAAACCTAGTTCAAATCAAAATTCCTTCATGTCCAAAACAACACATGTAAAGCACAATATAGGCCAACATGGACCTATAATAGCTCCCTCTTAGATTCATATCACATATTTAATCTCCAAAACCCTTTACATACATTAGGTCGACGATGGATAGGACCCAAAAGAAAAATACTCTAATTGTTCATTACCATAGGACACGTGGACCACAAAATGTCATTCCAACTAGAAAAGAAACACTTTGAAACTTGTTAACATTCTCCCAAAACCACAAGGTCTAACACAAATCTGCAGAGGAGTGTGCACCAAATAAGTCATACCCATTACACAAGAAACCATCCAAACCTTATATGCCAATCTTCTATACAAATTATAAACCACTTATCAAAATCAAGTGAAATTCTAAATGAAGATGCTACTGATATCCATAAAAAAAATATTAGGACCACAAAATTAAATCTCTAAGGGAAAACAAATGTGGACCAAATTACCAGAGGGCTTTGTGTATTGAAGTTTTTGGTGTATGCACTTAACATAAATGCTTAGTTGTTTTTGTGTGCAGATCAAAACCTCTTGCAAAATTTCTCTTCTACAATCATCCTTAATACAATGTTGACATCCATCATGTAATGTTGACATCAATGAAAACTCATTAATGAATTTAACCATCTTCATTCTTTCAACAATCTCCCCCTTTGTCATTAATGGCAACATGTACCAAAACAAAACTTCTCTCCAAGTACCTCTCTAAGTATCTCTCCCCATTTGACATAAATGGAAAAGGGTGTACTGGTATTAACACTTTTGAATTTTTGAGTTTTATAGATTTTAAAGGATGAAAAATGAAAAAACCTAAAACCCTAAATGAGATGCAACCTAATGCAAGTTTAACAATTCTAAATGAGATGCAAAGTAATGTGATCCAATGAAAACTTAAGTAAATACTAGATCTAGGGTTTGAATCGTCTCCAAATCAAAAATAGAATGTTAAAAATGTTAGGTTCACCATAATGAAACATGAAAAAACAATATAGGTTCACCAAAACATAGGGTTTTATACCAAATTTGGAATATTTCACCAAAATTACTATAAATAGAAAGGGAAAAATGGTGTGTGATGAACCTAATTTATTATATTTCATTAAAGAAATGAGATCCTCCAAGATAGAATTAAAATTTAGCCCTTAGGTGAGTCAATTCTATGGAGGATCTAACAATTTCCATAATGTGTGTGTGGATGGGGGTTAATTTCAAGAATTTTTTTTCAGAGATTAAAATAAAATAAAAAATGACCTTAAATGTGTAACCTAAGACCTAATTCATGTAGATGAAACCTAGATCTAACAAAAATAGTCAATTTTGTATTTTTTCAATGAGTGGAAGGCACTTAAAACTTGCCTCAAAAACTGGTTGCTAAGTGTCTAGAAATGGTGAATGGGTGTTGAGATAGCCTTTTGAACTGAAATTTTGGGAGCCTCTAAAGATATATATGATATCCAATTTCCCACTAGTTTCACTCAAAAATGATGGAAAATGAGCTCGAGATTTGAGTTTCAATGATCTTGACAACTTTTTGTACAACTTTGATAACTTTTGCAACTTTTACTATTTTGCACTTTAGAGATCTCCACTCTTCATTTTTTCTTCAATCTAGGACCTACAATACAAACACAAGAGGGGAAAATTGTTTGTTTTTGGTGAATGAGGGTTTTTCTTGATCAAACCCTATTTTGGTAATTAAACCTTGAATTGAAATAATGAAATGTGAAAGGAATGATGAATGAACAATGCTATGTTGCAACTCTCCAAACCATTGAATAAACCTTTAGAAATCTAAAATATTGATCTTGATCTTGCATTAAATGGTTCCAATGGATGTGGATCTTGTTGCTTGAATCTTGACTTGAATTCTTTGACTTGAATTTTTGAAACCTACATCACAATGTTATCTCCAAAAAAATGCATGAGTGAACATAACTTTGACATGATACTTGAGATATTGAATGCTATAAAAATATATGAAGAAATCTTATCTTGAACACCTTTGACAATAATCTTGGCTCTTGGGACTGATCTCTCAAGAATATAATTGAAAACTTCAAGTTGATTTGATGAAGTAGCCTTGTATTTATAGATATCTATCCTTAATTTCCCAAAAACTAAACATTACAAGCCAACATTGAAATTTGAATTTGGGATTATAAAATACTACCAAAAACATATTTTAAATTTAGGTTCAAAGTCCTAGGGTGGACCCATTCACCCATGGGTGAATGGGTCTCAGGTCTCTATTCCTGGAACACACATTGCTCAAGGTAAAGTGTTATGTGTTGGCATTAATTTTTGTCGGGTTTCCCCTTCAAAAAATGTAATTTATTAGGCTTGTAGATGTAAAATATGACTTATAAAGGTATAATTAAGTCCAACTTAAATAAGAGGGCCCAAAAAAAGTGCGAAATGTTGAACAAGACAACTAAGAGGGGGGGTGAATCAATTATAGAAAATTTAATCATTAAATATTTCACTAGAAATCAAATCTATTATCATTCACAAATCCTTTACTCTACTAGTTATGATTAACCATTAAGTGTAAAAGTAGAAATTGAAAGAAGAAAAATCCATACACACAATAACACCATATTTACATGGTAAACCCAATAAGGGAAAAACCATGGTGGGGATTAGCTCACAATATAGAGAATATCAAAACTGAATAGAAAGGCTCACTACCAGAGAAGGCTCACCACCAAAAAAAGACTCATTGTCTAGAGTAGGACTCACTGTTTGATAAGGGTTAACCACTTGGAAGGATTATGCCACCAAATTACAAAGAAGACAAAAGAGATTTGTTACAAAGAGAAAACAATCTCAATGCAACAAATATTTCCACCACAACTCACTCACACAATTGCAGATATGCTTGAATGATAGAGTACACCTTCAGCTCACTTCCTTCGAAAACTCATCATTTAAATTCACATTGATCTTCTTAGACTTGAATCACACACACACCATTTCACATCTATCTTGCTCTTAAATTCATTCATCCTTCTCAAGATCTCAACTTATTTATACCATCTTTAAACTTGAAACACATCCAATATTGGCCATACACCATTTGCATTTAAAAATTAAAATTAGGTTAGTGCCAAAACATTATACAATGGAATTAGAATGAGGGTGACCACACACACATTAAATGAGGACCTAAATAAGTCCCAACATGCTTCCAAGATATTTGTAAAAAGTGTTTAACACAAGGTCGATCAAACCAGTGTAGAAAACATAAAATGATTAAGCATAATCATCCTTAACATAATGCAATCTTTATGATTAAAAAAATTAACTTGAACATGATATCTTCAACATATCTTGAAAACTGCAAGTCATAAAACTCAAACAAGAAGAAATTTGGAGCAACTACATTTCTCCTAGACCTCAACTAGATACACAAAAAGGAACAGTTCACAACTGGTGAACATAACTCGCACTATGCAACAATACAAAAACCCAAAATATAGATATAGAAACTTCCAACAACCATGAACAATACATCATATCCTCACTAGCATAGCAATAGAACCTAAAGAAAAATTTGAAGCAAACACTGAATACCTACAATCTTTCTTTATTGCAATTTTCTCAATATCTCAACATATACAACCAATATACATGACAATAGCAACTAGTTGACTAGTTAAACAATTGACATCAAAGACAACACCTTCATACTTGCAAAAATATCCACCTTTGTCATTGATGACAACACACAAATTTGAAAAACCATCAAAGACAACACAACTGTACTGAACGCACTTGTTATTTTGCTTTCTCCTCCTTAGTGGGTGCTCTTCTCCAGATAATTTTTTTTAGATGATACTCTTCTCTTCCCCTTTGACATCAATGGAAAAGGTATAAGATATTTATCTTTCTTTCTTCCTTTGACATAAAGAACCTTACCAGTATTATATGCTCTTTCAATGACAACACAAGATACTACCTACTTCCCCTAAGAGGTAGCCATGAAACATCAGTCCAAAAGAAAGATCCATAGATCCACCAAAATAATGAATCTACATATGTATCTAGTTTAAGGAGGGTCAATGACCCCTAACTTCTCTTGGCACATATTGATCCTTTATAGGAACATACTCAAGCTTTACTTCATTCTCCAAAACTTTCTCAAAAAGTGATACCTGATAGATATATGCTTTGTTCTTGAGTGCATCAATGGATTCTTTGAAATGTTAATTATAATTGTATTATCAAAAAAGATAAAAATGGGATCATCATACATTACTCTGATATCTTTCAAAATTTGTTTTATCCACAACAGTTGTGTATAACAAGATGTTGCGACAATATACTCAGCTTTAGCAGGGGATAAGGAAATTGAATCTCACTTTTTACTCAACCATGACACCAATTTGCAACCAAGAAAGAATGCATCACCACTTTTACTTTTTATGTCATCAACAAAACCTTAGTGTAAAATAAATATCTCTAGGATACCGCAAACCATAATTTAGAGTGCCATTCAAATATCTAAATATTCTCTTAACAACAACAACATGTGTTTCTTTAGGGTTTTCTTGAAATCTAGCCACAAGAAAAAATTCATGCATAATATCCAATCTAGTAGTAGTTAAATACAATAGTCCTCCAATCAAATATCTATCTTTCTCTAAATAGCCTTAGGTGAATCATCATTTACAACTATTCACCATAGGAGTTCATACCAGTTTGGAACCATCCATCCAAAACTTATTCAACATCTCTTTCAAATATTTTGACTGTGAAATAATAATCCCTTTTTCTATTTGATTAGTTTTCAGCCCAAGAAAGAAATTCATCTCACCAAACATATGCATCTCAAACTCTTTTTGCATTTTTTTAGCAAACATTTTGCACATTATTTTATTTCCTCCAAAGATAATGTCATCAACATATACAGCTACTATCAATATCTTGTCATTTTCAATTTTGAAATACAAACTACTATTGTTCATACCTTTATTGAAACCTTGCTGAATCAAATATCTATCCAACCTTGCATACTAAGATCTAGGAGCTTGTTGTAATCCATATAAATCCTTTTTCAATCTACATACCATATCTGGTTTATCTAACAATTGAAACCCTTCCAATTGTTCCATGTATACTTCTTCCAATTCACCATTCAAAAATGCAAACTTTACATCCATTTGATAAGCTTTAAAATCTTTATGTGCAAAAAATGACAAAAACTTTCTAATCGCTTCCAACCTTGCCACTGGGGAAAAGCTTTCCTGAAAATTTATACATTCTACTTGTGAGTATCCCTTACACACAAGTCTTTCTTTATTTATAACTACTTCTCTTTTCTCTTTCAACTTGTTTCTAAATACCCATTTTTATCCAATTATGTCTTTATCTTCCAGTCTAGGGACTAGTTCCCAAGTTTGATTCTTCTCAATCTACATAAGTTATTCTATAGCTTTCATCCAATGCTAATATTTACATGCTTCACTTACTATCTTATGTTAAACTTTAGAAAGTATACATAGATTTATTTTACCAGCAACAAAAACTTGGCTTCTTGTCAATACTCCTTTCCTCTTGTCTCTAATGATCTGATTTTCTAAATGATTCTTTTTTACATATTTATGTGCCTTTGGGGACACCATTGAATCTTCTTCTTCTTCTTCATTCTGTTTTTCCTATTTCTCCACAAATTATTCTTCAACTTCTATATAATCAAGTTCATCTAATAGATATCCATAAACATTAATTGAATTCTTCAATGCTTCATCCACCTTGACATTTGTGATTTTTACAATCTTTCTTAGAATTTTACTGAAACATCTGTAAGCTTTTCTTTTAGTTGAATATCCAAGCAAGATACCTTCTATAATATAAGAGGGATTCATTGCACATGTGTCTCTCCATTCTTAAGAGATCACTAGGGAACGAACTACCTGTATGAACCATAGAATAACATATTAACAAAACAAGAGAGAACTAAGATTCAGTTATGATTCATCAAAAACTATTAGAGATCCTGAGAGAGAAAAACCAAAAGTCTCATGTCTTAGAAGAGGTAGCTCTCAACCAAAAGACATCACTATAGTTCTAGGATGCTAGCACAGTGCACTGTCATCTAAAAGAAATGCTGGCATCCTGAGTAACAAAGAACTTAGGAAATCAAAAGACAAAAAAAAATTCTACTTCCAAACTAAAAACTAAGATGAACATAAAGATGCTTGGGGAAAGCTTACCTTTTTCTAGATGTTTGAATCTTCACTCCAAGCTTCTTTTCATGACCTACACACAAAAGACCAAGAATAAATTTGTTGGGTAGCTATATAGGGGCCTGCCTTAGTCAGAATCTACTTTGGTGTTCCCACCTCCATGGACAACCAAGTTGGAAAGGAATGCTAAAGAAGTAAACAAAGCGTGTAGTGAAAGAAAAACTTGCTCAAGAGTAGAACCTGCACCACAATAAGTGTGTGGTGAAAGCAATACTCACTCAGGAGTAGAATCCACACCATGAAATAGTAAACAAACAAGTATGAAAGGAAAGTGAAAGGGAGAGAGAGTGTTACCCATGGGCCTAGGCCCTCTCTAGAGCACATGGATGCACCATTGAGTGATTTCTTGAGAGCTATTCTTGTTGCTGTTGTGAGGACCTCATTCCAACATGGCTTCGCTTGTGAGTGCATTGCTATCAAAGATGAGGAGATCTCAAATTTGGAGCAAGTGGAGAGAGAGCTAGTGTGATGTCTTTTGACCTTCAAAATGAGAGGTAAAAAGAGGTTTTAATGCTTGCAAGGGAAAAAAGAGATTAATTTTGGAATGTAACCACCAGGACACATGTCTCAAGGGTTAACCTTCCAGATTTTTCATTTTGAACTCAAGAAACTAACAAGATGTTAGCACGTCGCACTGACATTTGTGCATTGTGCATTTTTCCAGAGCCTCTATTCTCAAAAAACATGTCACCAAGCTTCTATTGCTCAGCCACTTGTCCACATTGAGTTAGAATCATGAAATTCTTACCCATGGGATCTTGTCATTAATATTTCAGGGTGTCATAAATGCTAGGAAAAGATGCCAAAACATGGAATTACCCCTAGGTAAAATTCTATGATACTACATTTTTCCCTCACTTTAGTGGGCTCAATTTTTAAAAATCAACCTCACTAAAGTAGAAAAGAAAAAATTCATCCAAAATTTTGAATTTTACAGATTTAAGTGCCAATAGAGAGAGACCATAATGGCCACCGAAGTCAAGCTAACTAGTACTGAAGGTGCTCCCAGCATCCTACCTCAACAAATAGTGTTAGAACAATTGTGAAAAATTATTTAAAGTGTTAACCTACAAAACTCAAATTTTAGGTCAGCTTCAAAAAATTAGAAGAAAGCTACCACTGAGAGAGGAATGATCAAGAAAAAGTCATTGATTCGAAAGAAAAATATGATCAAGAGAGGACCTTATGCCCCCTCTTGAGTTTTCCCCTAGCTAGGTGGGGAAAATTTAGGAGAAACCAGGAGGCCACAAGCTATAGGAAAAATGGGCCCCTGGGGGTCTATATATACCTAGGTGGGCCCCTAAAAGGATCATTTTCACTATTCACTACAAGAAAATTATTGACTTTTGTGAGAGAAAAGTCAACAAAATGTCGAGTAGGAGAGAGTATGAGGAGCCAAGGTTGGAACAGCTATGTCGGGACATCACTAAGGGTCATGAGGTGGACCAAGTAGGGCGAAAAATCTTGTTTGTTGTGACTTTTTATTCATTTTTGGGGATTTTTTTGTTGATGAGGTGTGCAGGCATCGTTTTTCTACTCCCTCATGTGAAATTCATACTATCATCTTCAAAGAGGGCTAGAGTCTCATATTTGTGCTATTGTCTCAAAGACATGTTATCGTCTTTGAGGAAATCATGGTAGTTGGGAGACATATGTATGACACACATAGGTCTTAATGATTCTTTTATATTTTATGCACAATTTTGATGTTCTAACTCAATTTTTGGTTACTTTTTGTAAGAGTACCCAGAGATTTAGGAGCATCCAGGAGGGCAAATGTTTTTACTCATTCATGAGAAAAGGGACCACCTATTAGACAATGAGGTCACACTCCTAGTGAGGGTCGGTCTCTAGAATGTGTTTACCATGCTAGAGAGATGAGATATCATGAGAGGATGCTAACAACCCTCATGGAGTGATGGGATGCCACTAGCTGGAAAGATGACCATTACAGTTGAGGATATTTATCAGATCCTCAAGATACCCATCCATGGATGCTAGGTGGCTCTTGAAAACATGTGATCAGTACGAGAGAAGTCAGAGGGCATCCTCTACTACACAAGGAGGACCAACGGTAGTAAGGGCACAAGTCATATCTATACGCACTACTATGACCATGTGAGGACCACTACACCATTTATCCAGTGAGTCATGCTCATGACCATTTCATTTCAGATCATGATTGATGGGCGAGGCTTGCACCTACATGGGGGCCTCATCCACATTATTAGGGAGATGGTGGAGGATAGAACCATTTTTTCCCAAGGGAGCAACATGCTAGTGCACCTCTACCAAGATCTAGGTTGGTACATACACTATGAGTACTGTAGCCTCAAACATACACTCTTTTGTAGGTGTGGGCCTTTTCCCACATCATGTGCACCTAACTAGTTAGTTTTCCCCAACAATGACAGTATTGGATTCCCATGGCCCACTAGTATGACATGATGAACCAATACAAATTCAGAGATCTATAGTTTTGGAATTTATAGTTCGACACTCTCATTGTGTATGTGGTCTGATGGATACCCTATCAATTTTTCAAGTGGGTGGATAACATTAGGTACTTAAGGAACCTGCAGCGGGACTATTTTTTGATAGGGCAAGGGGATTTTGTCATAGTACCCTACTATTGGAGTCAGGTCATATAGAAAAATGCCTGACCACAAACTATACCAGCAGATATGCCCACCTACACCAGGGCCCATAAGAGTGCAGTGAGGGTTGGGGACCGCTCTAACTACACTATTAGGAATATTGTCCCCTCAGATGATGATGAGCCCGATCATGATTTTCCACCTATATCGATAGTATATAATGTTGGGGTTGTGGTTGAATTCATGTGGTGGTGGGAGTGGCATTTTCTAGCTCTTGTGTTTGGTGAGGGTGCTCTCAGAGGGGACCCTGGTCAACAGGGGGACTTACCACCCCAACCACCATAGGATAGGAGAAGAGGTTGGAAGCAAGCTAGGGAGGAGGAGGAGGCACCACAGGGGGAGGAGGTAGAACCACTGAGGCTGAGGAAGTGGAGGAGCTTAGATCCCCCACTAGCTACCCTTGTCTCTTCGACACCACCGTCTTCTACTATAGTTATGGTGCTAGTAGCACCGAAAGTGGCCACCGAGGTTGACGGCTTGGGTCCTAGTATTGATCCTCACCCTGACCCCACATGGAAGCCAGGGGACCCAAGTATACATGATATGTTGTTTATGTTTCTATACTTGTAGATTTTTTCTTATGATATATGTATATACATTCCATGTGATACTGATACCTCTTTCTTTCTATGTGGTTGTAGAGGATGCATAGGGATGGACTAGGCTTATAGCTTAGTGTATTTTGAAGTTTTCCCCTACTGTGTCGATTCAAGGATTGGTTCTTGAGGCATACCAGCCAACATCTATAGGATGTCATGCCCCCAACTTCGATCCAGTCACACACTTGAGGACCGCTTACAAGGAGCAGGGCATGGAGATCGTCTAGCTTACTATAGAGTTTACGATCATTTGGGGGCAACATGACCAGTTGTTGACAAAATTGCAGATGGTGCTTGCCAAGCAAGACATGGTAGTGAGGAGGGATGATGTCACCAAGTAGGTGTGTGACACCTCTAGATCCATCTTGATGACCTTGACGAGCAACCAACAGTTGTGAGCCCGATAGAGGTTCAACAATTGTGGGACTGGTTGAGGGAGGCAGAGCTGATGATATCCTCTCTTCAGGGGGAGATCAGGGGGATATAGGAAACTCTATCCATATCATGCTCTCATCACTCATGCTCCATGACTACCGTTCAACCTCTTCCTAGGGTTCTAGAGCATCCACCAGAGCCAGAGGGCTCTAGGAGCCATACACCATAGTGACTAGAGGCATCATCATCATTTGTTTTGTATATCATTTTTGTAGTGAGATACATATACGTTCATATATACTTGTAGATCTTTTGTATAGACATATATTCAATAGCCACTCATTTTTTATACTAGTGGCCCGATACATGTACATGACATTGGATACATATATTGCACATATGTATATATATATGGATACATTGATTTTGATGGCATTGTTTATCTAGATGTGTATGTTCTTTACCTTTTAAATATTTTTATGCTATGGATGTTATATTCTCATATGGATGTATGTTTACATTAGATGCTAATATGATTTAATAAACACACATGGTTGTATGCTAATTAAATACAATGATTATCTAATGGTTTAAATAGACGTTATGTGATGCATAGGCACACACACACATGTGGTCATTCACAACACAAAAAATTCTCATAATGTGTTAATGAATAATGTCAACATATATAGTGCTACTACCCTTCTATAGAGAGAACACCACATAGATGACACATAGAACACTATGCATAGTATTGACGAAGATGCATCACACTAATAGGCTCTTTAAAGGTGTTCCATCCATAGATGATAATCCATAGGTTCCTGAACCATATACAGAGATCACAATGTAAGGGCCTAACTAGTTAGGACTAAATTTTCCTCTCTGATCAGGCAACAAATTTACATTTCTCTAGTTTTCACAAAGAATAAAATCTCCTATTTTAAAGGTTCTAGGAAGCACACTTTGATTGTATTGTCTATATAACCATCGTTGATAAGCTTTAAGATGTTTGAGGGATCATAAACAACACTCATCAAGCATCTCTAGTTGGTGTAAATGGTTAAATCAATAGGTTTCATTATCAATTAGCCCCTTAAGAGAAACCCATAGAGACAAAATCTCCAACTCCAAAGGCATTATAGCTTTGACACCATACAAGAGGTTGTAAGGAATTGTTCCCATATCCATACAAACACTCATGTGATAGGCCCATAAATCATACATCAATTGAATGTGTTGGATACTAGGAACATTGAGAGGGGTGGGTGAATCAGTGGTCCACAATATTTTAATTTCAAATTAGATCTTAAACTATCAACATCAATGTTTAACCTTTAATAGCATTCACAACATATAAACAAAAGGAAACATGCAAACCCATTAAAGAGACAATGTGTACACAATAACACCAAAATTTTTACATGGAAACCCTGTTAGGGGAAAAACCATGATGGAGATTAATTCAAAAAGTATACTTTGTTAAAATTATGATCAAAAGGGAATGCACTTACATTCAGGTACACTCCCTAGAGCTCATTGCTCAAAATAGGGAAGGCTCACTACCTTACAAAATATTTCAAATTGTAAAAAAATGTTGAATTGAGAATATATTATCTAAAAATTCCTAGATTCAATTCCAATGAGGCACATAAAACTGATTCTAGACCTCTTGTCCAATTCACACTTTTTCTCTACTTTTCTCTAATATCTTACATAAAAACCCTTCTGCTGCACAAATGGAATTCACTTCAACCAATCTTCTGATATTACCTCATAATGCTGCTCTACACTTTTTCACTTCTTGATCCACACACTACACACACAAAAATTAATTTTTCGATATCACATATATATCTACTAATAATATTTTATTGCTATATGTCGGCTTTGAACAAAATATATTATTCTTCTACATGTTGACTTAAATCACCAATTAGAATTAATGCATACCCACACAAGTTGGCTAGACTATAGTAGGGACCCAAATCAAAATTCCCAACATAAGAAAAAGTTAAACAAATATTCCTCATACATCTAGAATAGGCCATACACAACAGGTCAACCATAATGAGAAAATAAACAATAAATCATTCTACTGAATCTCTTAACTTGTACACTGATTTCTGCAACACCACAAAAATTACAAATAAGGTAACATACATGCTTGAAAAGCTTCCCTAGGGATCCACAGAGAAAAAGAATGATCTGGTGAAGTATTTAGACCAACTTCTCAACTAGATACTTTGTTCTTCATGATTTCTGCCAGTAGATTACAATCTTCTACTTTTCTTGCTGGTAGGAACTAGTTCTAAACTGTGAACCATACTACTAACTCCGGTTGCCATCAATGACAACACTAGCAACCAAAAAAAATCTCCCAAAGCCATATTCCAACAATCTCCCCCTTTGGAATTGATGGCAACACTTAGTGAAAAATGACTAAGTGTCAAAACTCAAAAACATTGCTCCCCATTTGGATGTCAAGGAATTTTCACTGCATTCTCTCCCCCTTTGACATCTATTATATATTTTTCACCTCAGCTCAAATGGAGGAGCCGCCTGATTGTTATTTAACATTAAGTGGAATTGCAGTGTCATGTTCAAATGTTGTTTCACATTACTTTGTGCATTGAGTAACAGTTATTCATTTAAAAGAAGAATAGAGTTTCAGAGTGCCATTTAGATGTTGTAGATTTAAAAGAAATACAGAATTGAGTACATGAGAAAAATAGCATTTTAGATGCTTTTATTCATTTCGTAAAACTCATATTTTTACAAGGCTTCTTTTGATTTCGTAATCAAAATGATATTACAATATTGCGTGGAATGCATTTTCTTTTCAATTGAAAAGCAGAATTGAAATCAAAGATCCACACAAGTCATGGGTATAACTGTGACAACATATTTCTAATAACACATTGCACTACTGAAGATGCTAAAGGAAAACACATAAGAAATAGCATAATCATCATTGCCTGATTATCAACGCTTGATGTTGAATGGTGCACCTCGTCATCTCAAGCTTTGTCGACCTGTAGGAGGAAAAGAGGGGTGTCAATGGCTCCGACTATGATGTAACTTATATGGAACACCTACAATAGTACAACATACTATTAGCAATGCATTGAAACAATCAATCAAGTGCGGTATGAAAGAAGTGAGCTGAAGGAGAAATAGCAACATCATAATCAACATGTTCTATTTTTTATGCTAACATTGTTTGTTTCCTTGTGCAGGTATAGGTAAAGTCATGAAGCTGAACATTGTTTGAAGACCAAGCATGTGGAGTAAAACGGGCTCCCACAAGGGTAGAGCTCGGCATGCTGCCCTATTTATTAAATGGGCTGATTTTAAAAGACACTTCATTATATACAATGAATGAAATTAAATACAACTGAAGGAGTAAAACAGAGTTATCCACCAAGCAACGAGACCAACTGTTCATTCATAATGATTAGGTTTCTTTCTGAAGGCTACAGGTGAACAATGAGTTTAGTTCACTTAAGGAATTTAACTGAGTGCATTTACATCAGAAATTGCTGAATTACTTCATTTTCTGTGCTAATTATAATCATATGTCATGTGAGTTTCAATTCATCAATTCTTTCTTGGATACTGAACAGGCATACATTATTCCTTGATGTTTTGTTTTGATTTTCATCATCAAAGAGAACAATTTCTGAGAGCAGTTTGTGCAGTAAAATATAAAAATGAATGAAGAGTACCATGTTGCTCAAGAATACAAACATAAATAGTGCATTTGATGAATGAATTTCTAGCTCTAGTTGGCTGGTAAAGTAAATACAACATTATGGGTTTAGTAATAAAGAGATCATTCCAGGATAATAGGGGAAGATTAAGTCTTTCTTTCCAAAATAAGCTCTGAGTTGTTAAGCTATACATATGAGCTAGTGAGTAGCATGTGGTCATGATGTTACAATGTTTAAGTTTGGTTTCCCTATGGAGTTCAAGAATAAGAGGTAGGAGTTGCCATGATAAGGTTAAGGAGTGTCAAAAAGACATTAAAATGCAGGAAGAATACAAGCATGGAGATCCTTTTCTTTGCAATGAACAAATACAAATCATTCTCAAGATCCATGTCAATGATATTGTTGTGACAAGAGGTCAGATGCTTTTATCAAAAGAGGAAAACAATTATGAATTAAGTTCAGGTGTCATACAACTATCAAAGGATGTACAAAATGCTAAGGAGGGAAAAAAGGAAAAAGCTGCTAAGTTTACAATGAGTAAGCATGGATACAGTATATTTAAGAGCTCTTTCCCTTCACAATGCATGAGTATGGAATTATGCTGGAGGTAACAACAAAATTTAATGCTTTAGAAGCCAAAGTTTGCAATATCATTGGATTTACTGATCTTTTATATTTTAAGCAAATGTTGCATATCAGAGATTCTTTTGTTATATCTTCAAGGAGTTATAAGTGTCAAGCAAGTGAGCTTTCCAAAGTATGAAAGAAGGAGCGAGTAGTTTTTGTTACTAAGAGGAGGTTATGAGGTGTCGGTTATGCCTAGGAACAAAGGACTAGGTACAGTCCATTATGATTCAATGATTAAGCATAAGGGCTAGAATAGGAAAGCAACAATTCACTTTGGATCAAATTTTGTTTTTAGATCTTAACCATGTTAGGTTCTGTCTCAGTGGAGGTGGCATGAGTTCATTGTCCAAATAATGCAAAATGCGGATTAAAGGAGTCTGAATGCTTAAAGGAGCTTATAACTGAATATAGATTAACACTATTTTGATCTAAACCATGAGTGTACATTTCTGAAGGAAGATCTAAAAGAAAACATCAAATACCAATATTGGTTTTCTGAAGGTAAAACATCACTGGTTATTTGAGTCAAAGCCTTAGGAACAAATGCAAGCAAATATATAGTTTTATCACCATTTTCAAGCAGATATGGGAGGTCGAGTTCTGTCAGAAAGTAAGACTCCATTCTTTTAGCTTTGAGAATTTTCAACACTCATGATATTGTTTTATTCTAGAAGTTGAAAATAAGTCACTGTTTATTTTAGCTCGAGTCCATGTGGAGATGACAAACAGAGTAATGAAAGATACAGAAATGAAAATCTTTCCTTCAAATATCAAATGCCAATATGGAGTTTTCTGTTACAGCTAATGATGTAAATACATAGTTTTTGTTAACTCCTATAGGTGTTTTCAAGTTTTTGTTAACTCCTATAGGTGTTTTCAATTCTGGGGTAAACAATGATGAACATCAGTTTCTTCATATTTTCAATTGCTTTCAAAATACAAGAAATGTATTAATCTTGATGACCAATGTGATTGTTTACCCAAAATAGCAGTAAATCACAAGATATGCAGATTTTTGTGCTAGGTTGAGCTTTAGAAGAGAAGAAAATGCATTTTTCTTTAATAATTCCAAAGACCCATTTTTAGTTTAGCATCAAATTACAGAAAAATAGAGTTTCCCTTAAGGATTTTGAGTACCCATTTTCAAGGTTAGTTTCAAAGTGCAGAAAAATCAATTACAAAGATAACCCATGTGAAATCTAGAATAAAATAGCAGAAGTATAAAGCAAATGTGAGCTCCCAGATTTGGTTCGAAATACTAAGGGAAGAAAATGCAGATTTATTAAACTTTCTGTGATACCCATATGCATAAATGCTTTTAAATAGACATAATGGTCGATTTTGTGTTCTGGGTTGAACCCAAGATCCACAAGGAATGCTCCCTAAAGTGCACCTTTGGCATGGCCTGACATGGCCAGAAACTTATGATTAAAGAGGAAACTCTTTACGCCTCAGAAGAACAAAATATTTGGCAAAGGAAATTACCAGTCCTTGTCCCTGAAAGAGCACTATGGCCACAACCTGAAGTTTCAGACAGCTTCCTAAATGCCAAGGTCCGAGCTCTTAAGTGATGGTTGAGATCTTTTAGGAGAATGGTACACAACGATGATTAGTACAAGCACAGGAAATGCAAGACAAAAGCCAATCTCGAGTTCATGTTGGCCAAGACACATCAAAGCAATAGGAGTACAAAGGAAGAATCAGAGAGTAAATTTATACAAGCCGCAGCATTAAGGTTTTCCTGCTCTTTGAAATAAGTGAAAGGAACCTCAATAATGCAAAAGCGAGTTTACCCATTAAAGAGCTCGACCACTGAAGAGCATGGTGAAGTCTTCCAAGGCACCTGAAATACAGATTCGAGGTCAATCATGGCGGCATATTCACTGGCAGAGCTCTTTTCCTTCAAGGTGGAGAGTTCAAAATGAGATGATTATTAGGGTTTGACCTTTTTTTGTTCGAACCCTATTTCCAATCTTATCATTAACTGGATTTTTCGGTCAAGGCACATAGGGAAATTCAAATGGGTAGTCATGTGTTGTGATTTGAATATGTTTTAGAGGCAGAATTTCTTATGCATAGAGTTGTATCTAGGGTCTTTAGGATCTGAGTTTTAATTTATCTTATGCCTTAGGAGAATGAGGAGGAGACTTGAGCATTCTAGTATTATTACTTTGAGGGAATTTGAATGTTGAAATATGTTATAACCTAGGGATCTTTCGGATAATTGTTCAATTAGGGTTTTATTTTTGATTGATTTTAAAGAAATCAATGTGGAGTTGATAGGAATAAGATAATATGTGTTAATTTTTTTATGATTTTGGGAGAAAATCAGAATCTTGATTATGGAGAAATAAGGATATTTTTCTTTTTGCAAAATATTTTCAATCTTTAATTGCAAAAATAGGCAAATTGTAAAAATCTGCATCTTGTAAAGCAGAAGCATAAAAGCAATATTCTATAAATTGCTTTGTGTTTTCTTGCTATTTTTAGTAGATCTTTGACTGACTTTTCCTCTTGGTCGAATTTGAGACTTCTCTTGGATAGATAAGGTGTTTTTTGAGCTTTTAAAGTAGATTAAGCCTATTTTTAGAGGCTTGACAGTGTAATCATAAAAGCATTGTGCTTTTTTCTGCTTTAAAGCAGTTTTTGAGTTTGTTTGAAGCCTTTTTTCCTAGAGCTTTTTTCTGAGCTCGGATTAGGGTTTCCTGGAGAGTTCTTTTGATAGACTTAGTCTTTTCAACTCTCCACTCTCAGTAGTTGAGATCAGAGTTTTTCTTGCTCATACACTCTTGAGCTTGTAAACCTTTTTGGTACTCAGTTTCAGATTCAGGCAAAGACTCTTTCAGTTTTAATAGAACAGTAGATTTCTCCTTCTTATCTTTTGTCTCAGATTTTGTAATGGCAATCTGATGTAATTGTGTTTTCAAATAAAAATCCTTTTATGTCTTGCTATTATAAGGTTGTGTTTTAGAATTACATGTTTCAGGTTGTATGTTGTATCTATTTTCAAATCTTCATGCAAATCACTGATGAGATATGTGCTAATGAGATTGTGAGAATTATTGTAATAGATGAGCTGTTATGATTGATTAAGTCTAGGTTTTCACAAGTTTGGTGAATCATCTGTTAGTCATAGGATTTATTTTCAAGTCATCTTTTATCCCTTTCCTTAGAGTTATTCTAGAATAGAATTCATCATTCGGAGAACCAGCTCACTCTGGAGATTCCTCTTTCTGCAAGATCACCCACATCTGAAAGAGGTTTCCATGTTTTAGTAGTTTGTTGAATACTGCATTTAACAGGGTGCAAAACTATTGATAACAACATCAATGACAAAAAAATCTGCTACTTTCTCTTCCCCTTTAATATTTTTACTATACTCTCTCTTACTACATTCTCTACTCCAATTTATCAAAAAATTGTTGCAACTACTGCTAAATTCAAAAAATTATTTTATACTTATCTTTTATTTCTGGGAGAAATTTCTTCCAAGAGTCCACTGCAATCCTAGTAGCAATTATTAGACTATTATTTTTTGATGTTCTGTTGATGATCTAGACAAGGGATTTAGTAATGGTAATGGATCCTTCCATCTTTTCTCCTTTCTTCAGAACTTCAATCATTTGTTCTAATCTGCATTCAATATGATCCTTCACTTTCTAGAAAGTGTCCATAAGAGTGTTTCTAGAAAAGTGAACCTTTGCATGCTCAATATAGAGCTCATAAATCTTCTTAATTTCCCCATCCTTGTCTTGAACCATACTGTAGTCTTGTCCAATTTTGACAAGCCCATTTTGAATTTGTTCCAACTTGTCCTTATATTTTCCAACCAGATGAGGCCACCTAAGACAGTAATTATGGATCTTGTTTGCTGAGTCAATGCACTATCTTAACACATTCATTTTCTTTTTTAGTTTGGAAAGAGATAGCCTAAACTGCATCTTTAGATGTGAGATTATTTCATCCTCTTTCCTGTCTAGAGGCAAATATTCCATAGCCTCCCTGATACATTCAATCAATTCTTCTAGAAGTACATTCTGCAGACTCTCCAATTCAATGTCATTATCAACAAAATATCTTCCTAGAGTGTCCTCAATGAGGTCATGTTCATATGATGGTCCATTTATCCATATGTCAGTTATCTTTTGCATTCCATCTTCTTCTTGAACAATCTACAATATATTTTCTTTAAGTAAAAAACCTTCTTCATCACTTTCTTTTTCTATTATCACATCTGGTTCAATTGGTTTTGGTTCATCTCTTGGTGTATATTCCTTAGATTCTTCATCCATTATATCCACAACCATCTGCTCTTTACCTTTTCCCTCAAATTTTGTTGACTTAGGTACTGGAAGAGTGTCACCAACCAACTTTCTTTCTCTCTTCTACTTTTTCTCCTCCTTATCGAAGGATGATCCAACTTCAACTATTTTTATTGGGAGAGGAATATCACTTACACCAAACTTTCCTAACAAGTTTTTAAAGAAGCTTTCATAAGCTTGTTCACCATTTTCAAAAGAGTTGAAATGCTCAAAGATTTTCTTGCAAATTGACATATTTTCCTTCCATACCACATTGTCATTTTGAGGCAAGCAATTCAGGAAATACATCATAATGCATATAGCCAGGGTATCGAACCTAAACGAGTAATCTATATCCTTTGTCAATTGCACATTCTCCTTCAATTGATCCTTTAGCAATCCACATAGATTGAAGTCTTCATTTTCTATTATCATCTTGTGATCAATATACATTGCACTTGCTAAGGTTAATCCTTCTCTATTTCTGAAGAAATTTTTATAAGAAATTCCATGTGCAATATACCTTGTTAATGGATCTTTGATTGTTGAGATTATCAGAGCCCTCCGATCTCCTTTTACTCTAGTTAGGGCTTCAACTTTGACATTCTGAATTGAATTCTTTTTCAGAAAAACACCAACATTGTACACTCCTATTAGATTTATGATTGCATCCTTAGAAATTTGATAGGGTTTATCCAGAGTAAGTATGTCACCATCCAATCTGTTCAAGATAAACCAAACTACCTCCACATTGACAAAATGAGGAAATTCATTCTAGATGTCCAAGTTCTTATGTTTCCCTCTTCCAAGCTTCTTCAATTTGATGACAAACAACAATTTTCTTTCATCCCTAAGCTTTCAACTACTATATTCATCCAGAGTTACTACTCCTTTTCATTTGCTTCATTTTTTGTACCAAACAGGGTTCTACCAATCATGGAATAAGTATGAAATTGATAATTAACAAAAATACCTAGAGAATTCACTGCTAAATTGACTTTTTCTCCTTCAAAATTTTGCTAAAAATTTTCTCCAACTATTCTTCTTTGGTGCATGGTGACAAATAAGGGTTCCAAATTCCATTTTATAACTTTGCACACCTAACTTCCTTGTCGCATTAAATGCTTTTCCCTAGAAGTTTCAGTTACTCTATTTTCAAATAGTAAGAGAAAAATCCATTTGCGGACCTTCAAGAAGTGATCACCAATACATTTGAGGATGAATAACACACCAACTGAAAACTTCCTATGATCCCATACCAACTACACATAGGGGGTAAAAGCATTTTCATGAAGACTCCCCCTAGGCCAATGGCGTGGAATCAATCGTCGAATGATTTACCAGAGGGAGATTCCAATACAGTCTTATTACCTTCATCAAATCCACTCTTCTTTACCCATGTTTTCTTCATCTGATCTCTTATCTCTTCCATAGATGCTTTTCCTTTTCCCTTATCACCTTTCTATGAATTTTTTCCTTGATAAACCAGACCTCTCTTATCCATGTTTTTGTTCCTACAGAATCTTGCAATGTGACCAATTTTTTTACAATTGTAGCATACTAGATTCTTCTATCTATACCATCCATTCCACTGATTTCCTCTTGATCTATATTGATTAGTAGCATTTCCAAATATTCCATATGAGTAGCATTTAATGATCCTTATATTGACATACATACTTCTACATTCTAATGACTTATGACCAAACTTCTTGCATTTAAAATACCGACTATAAAATGATGGAGTGCCAGAGTTTATCTTATTTCTACACTGAGAAGCCATATGTCCAAATTTATTACAAGCAAAGAAATATCCATTAAATTTTTGAGCATTGGGTTTCCTTGCTAGATATCTTCTTACTTTGTTCTTCTTTTCAAGGTCCTTCTCTTCAGATTTGGAGCTCTCACCCTTCACATAGCCGAGACCTTGCTTATAATTTGCATCCTTCTAACCTTTAGTTATCTCATCAAGCCTAGCAGAACTGATCCTACACTTCTCCTTAAACTCATTTGTAGTAGAAAGCTCATCTCCGAGAATAACTACTCATCTCTCAATCTCTTGTTCATTTTTTCTGGATTGTTGTAGTTCAATCTCTAGCTAAATGAATCCACAATTAATTTTTCTGCATTCTTCAGATTTTTCTTTCAATGACTAGGCTAGTTTTTCCTCATTCTTCTTTCTTTCTTCAATCTCTTTAGTTAGCTTCATTGCCATAGATTCTATTTCAAGCTTTAGGGAAGCATTATCCTTAGCAATATTTTCACACTCTTCTATTATTTATTTTAGGGTTGGATTCAGATGAACATATTCTGAACCTTTGCTTTCTTTTTGTTTCTACTAACCACATAGTTCTTTCCTCTTTTCCCTTGACTCATTTATTTTATCCTTTAGTGATTGAATGAATTTTTTTGAAGCCATCAAATTTTCTTTTAGTTCCATGGCCTCTACTTTAGACTGATCAAGATCACCAAGTGCCACCATAAGCTATTGTTAAAGACCACCTGTGTCCATTGTAATCCAAGATCCACCTCAAGTTGTTAAACTTAGAAGAGGAACAAATTCTAATACCAATTGTTGGACACTAGGAACACTGAGAGGGGGGGTGAATCAGTGTTCCACAATATTTGAATTTCAAATCAGATCTTAAACTATCAACAACAATGTTTAACCTTTAATAGCATTCAAAGCATATAAATAGAAGGAAACATGCAAAATCATTAAAGAGACAATGTGAACACCATAACACAAGAATTTTTATGTGGAAAACCTGTTAGGGGAAAAACCATAGTGGAGATTAATCCACAAAGTATACTTTGTTAAAAGTATGATCAAAAGGGAATGCACTTGCATTTAGGCACACTGCCTAGAGCTCACTACCTTAAAAAATATTTAAGATTATAAAAAAATGTTGAACTAAGAATATAGTATCTACAAATACCTGGATTCAGTTCCAATGAGGCACATAAAACTAATTCTAGACCTCTTGTCCAATTTTCACTTCTACTCTGCTCTGCTCCAATTTATTACATAAAAAACCTTCTACTGCACAAACAAAATTCAGTTCAATAGATCTTCTGATATTAGCTCATACTGTTGCTTTGCACTTTTTCGCTTACACACTTTCTGACTTCTTGATCTAGAAACTACACACACAAAAAATTATTTTTGGATCTCACATATATATCTGCTAACAAGATTTTATTGCTATATGTCAGCTTTGAACAAAATATAATATTCTTCTACATGTTGGCTCAAATCACCAATTAGAATTAATGAGTACCCACACAAGTCAGCTAGACTATAGTAGGGACTCAAATCAAAATTCCCAACATAAGAAATAGTTAAAAAAATATTCCTCATACATTCAAAATATGCCATACACAATAGGTCATCCATAATGAGAAAATAAACAATAAATCATTCCATCGAATCTCTTAACTTGTACACCAATTTCTACAACACCACAAAACTTACCAATAAGGTAACATACATACTTGAAAACTTCCCTAGGGATCCACACAACAAAATAAAGAATCCGGTGAAGTATTTAGACCAACTTATCAACTAGATACTCTATTCTTCATGCTTTCTACTGGTAGATTACAATCTTCTACTTTTCTTGCTGGTAGGAACTACTTCTAAAATATGGACCATACTACTGACTTCAATTGCCATCAATGACAATACTAGAAACCAAAAAAAGTCTCCCAAATCCATATACCAATAGAATGTGCCAATATTTACCATTTATATTAACTTTCTTATGAAGAATAAGCTCAAGATTTTTGTTGGATGCTTCCGCTTGACCATTAGATTGTGGATAGTATGGCGTGGAAAATCTATGTTGAATATGGAATTCTCGAGGAACTGCTTCACTTCCTTGTTCTTAAATAGTGCACCATTGTCGAAAAAAAGTGTTGCAGGTAATCCAAATCAAGAAATGATGTTTTTCATGAGGAAAATATAGATAACTTTAGCATTCGTGGATCAGAGTGGGATAGCCTTGACCCACTTCATGAAGTAATCTATAGTGGTAACGATAAAGGTATGTCCCTTCGAAGAAGGAGGTGATATCTTTCCAATAATATCCAACACCCATTTAGTGAATGGCCAAGCAGAAGTTTGATTTTGTAATTCTTGGGAAAGTGCATGAATGAGACAATTGTGTTGTTGACATTGAGGACACTTCTTAACAAAGTCAAAGGAATTTTCTTCCATCATTTTCCAATAGTATCCCATGTGTACCAATCTTCTTGCCAAGGATTTACCACCAAAGTGTCCACCCCCAGAGCCTGCATGGGCTTCCTTAAGGGAAAGGGGTATTTCCGTTTTAGTGAGACACCTGAGAAGCAAGCCATTATAGGATTTTTTATAAATGATATCACACAAAATAATACAACAAACTGAAAGCTTTCTTATATGAGTGCAATCATTCTTTGTCACATCATTGGGAAAGTTTCCAGCCTTTAGGTAGTTGTAGATATTAGAAAACCACTCCCCAGAGTCCACATGGAACATACAAGGGACTCAGCTTCAGGTTGATCAGGAACCACAGGGGTTCGTAGGACCTGGACCATAAAGTGGTATTCTTTTGTATCTTCTTTAGAAGGTACTAAGGAAGTCATGCTTTCCATGGCATCAACGTGTCTATTTTCTCTTCGAGGGACACTGTCTATCATGAAAGAGGAGAGTCATTTAAGCAAAGACTAGGCAAGGTCCTAATATCGAGACAACTTACTTTTCTTAGCTTGATAGGTTCCTGTTATCTAGTTTACTATAAGTTCAGAGTTTCCTAGGATATAAAGACATTTGAATTTTTGTTCAATCGCGACATGTAAGCCAACAAAAAGGGTTTGTACTCAATGATGTTATTGGTACAAGGAAAATCTAGTCAAAAGGATAGTGGAACTGGTTTACCTTTGGGGGATATTAAAACCATGCCTACTCTAGAACCAATTTGACACCTTGATCCATCAAAACACATTTTTCATTCAAGGTCATGACTAATTACAAAAATATTTTCATTAGGAAAAAAATCCAACCATCTAAAGGAGTGAGATGAGGGAATGTCTACCAATTGATCTGCAACCACTTGACCCTTTATTGACTTCTGAGTAATGAACATTATATCAAACTCAGAAAGCAACATAACCCATTTCACTAATCTCCTAGCCATGTCAGTTCTAGAGAACAGATGCTTTAAGAGATATGATTTTAATATGACGTGTGTTTCTGCATGGAGGAGATAGTGCTTCAAATTCTATGTAGCAAAGATGAGAATGAGGCATTGTTTCTCCATGGAGAAATAATGGGTTTCATATTCAACTAGGATGTGGATAATGTAGTAGACCACCTTTTCCTTCCCAGTGTCATCATATTGAGCTAAAAGAGCTACCAAAGCATATGGTGACACAACAAGGTAAAGCAAAAATGGGCTATCTTTCATGTCTAGCATCAATAGAGGAGGATTTTCCAAATAGGCTTTGATTGACTCAAAGGCCCTTTGACACTCTTCATCCCACATGAAGCGAACATCCTTTTTCATCAAATGAGTGAAAGGAAGGGTACGATCAGTCAACTGAGATATAAATCTATGAATCACCTAAATCTTCCCCTATAAACTTTGAAAATTAGTGATACTCATTGGTGAAGGCATGTTAATAATGGCATCAATCTTATTAGTATCAACCTTGATCCCACAGTGAGAGACTATAAACCCCAAAAGCTTGCTCACATTAATGCCGAAGATGTACTTATGGGGATTTAGTCTCACTTTATAGAGCCAAAGTCTCTCAAAAATAAGATGAAGGTTCTTTGCATAATCTCGATGGGTTATTGATTTCAATAATATGTCATCAATGTAATATTTTAAAATCTTATGGATAAAATCATGAAATATTAGGGTTATCGCCCATTGGTAAGTAGCTCTCATGTTCTTTAACCCAAAGGGCATGACCACATAATAGAAAGTACCCCATGGGGTAGTAAAGGTTGTCTTGTACTAATCATCCGGGTTAATACGAATCTGATTGTAACCCAAGAAGCCATCCATGAAAGAAAGTAATGCATGGCCTGCAGTTGAGTTGACAACCATATCTATATTAGGTAGTGGAATATCATCTCTAAGAGAATGCTTATTAATGTCTTGGAAGTTGATACATATGCAAATATGACCATCAGGATTACTAACAACAACTATATTCAAAATCCAAGGGGAATGGTCAATAGGATGGATAAAGCCTACTTTCAACCATTTCTCTATCTCAGTCTTGACCATCAATGCCACCCTGAGATTGATCTTTTAGATTTTTTGCTTAACTGGCATGGTGTTGGGACATAGGATGATATTGTGAACCACTATAAATTCATCAATATTGGGAATACCCTCGTATTCCCAAGCAAAGATGTCAGGATGAGAGCACAAGAGATCAAAGTGTTCATATACTTCCTTTAAGGAGAGACACTTCCCAATTTTGATCACTTTTTTAGCAGATTTAAGATCCATAGAAATTTCAACAGTATCTTCTTTAAGAAGGGAATTGCAGTCTTCATGATGAGATATCACAATGTCATCACCGATGTTAGATAGAGGGTCTTCCTCATTAATACTCAAAATAAAATCTCTAAAGTATGCCTAGCTATGCAAGCGGTATAGGAATCATTTCTTGTGATGACAAGGAGCAAACAGGGAATAAGCACCCAAAAATTAGCACTTCATTTGAAGAGAAGAAATCAAGAGGGATTTTCTCGGCTTGTTCCCCTTCCTCTATCAACTCAGGGTGAACTAGGTTCAGTGGCTTGACTGAGATCATATTAACATTCCATGAAAGCTTTTTTTTAGATTGTTCAATGGAACATCCCAAACCCAAATAACATTGTCATGGCTTAAACTAGATGGGGACCTGAATCCTTTGCTCGATACAACCTAGGAATTTCTACCCATAGCTATACTGAGAAGCAAGCTCATATCCAAACCCATGGAAAGTTTGTAAAACCTCAGGAGGTGATGGCTCCATGTAGAGAATTTCATTCCACCAATGGATGTCAAATGTTTCTACGGGGTTACTCCCACCTTCCTTACTAGGATCACAAGCATTAATCTCCATTATAAGAGGGGTATTGTTTTCCTCAACATAGGAAGAAGTGATCTCCTAAATAGGATCACACTTCTCCTCCTCCGTGAGAGTATCATCTACATTTGTGTTATGACACCCGGAAGGTCTATGCAAGAGGGGTTCACCTTATATTCCACAATGAAGAAATCAAAGAAATTCAAGGAGCCCCAATCATCTCCAAGGAAATAATTTATTTGAGAAGTAGATGAGGGAGACTCAAGGTCCTCTGCTTTAGGTGGTTCTTCATTTCTGACACTCACCCTAGGCACTACTTCCATAGAGGGTATTGATGAAGAACATGCCATAGCATCGACAATCAAATATGGAATACAATTCTTGATAATATATATAGTAAAAGTGTGACCAGCAGCTACTAGTTCACAAAGGCGAATGCCTTCTAGATCTACTTTAACTATAACTACTCTGTTATTTACAAGGAACTTCAAGGAACAGTGTAAATTAGAAGTCACTACACCCATAGCATGGATCTGTAACTAAGGGTTATTTTTGAATTTAAGATTAGATTAGATCAAATTAAATCAAAGTAAAATGATAAAAACCCAAAGTTCTATAAAGCACAAAGAAAATTGAAAAAAAAACGGTTATACCTGTAAATCGTAATTCCCATGATTACCTCCATAACACCTTCTTACTTGCTGGATGATGTTGCCCTCAGATTCATTGCTCGAGCAATTTGAAAATGTCTAAGTCCTACAACAAGCTTTGAAGGATTTGCATAAAAATGTCTAAATGCCTATGACTATGACAATGTCTAAGACTTTGATCAAATAATGACAACAATTGAAAATGAGAAGCCTTAAATGTGCAAGCTAATAAATGACTATAATATGTGCGTAAATCTAAAATGTTAGAATGTAATCCAAAAGTGAGGGGAAAATGACATTTTATAGAAAATGTCATTTTGAGTGGACGAACACAATTAATTGATGATGAGAACCTAAAATGAGAGGCCCAGATTAAATTTGAGAATCCCTAATCAGGGTTAGGGAAAAATCCTTAATTGAACGGTCAGAATAATATCTCAGATAATCAGATCGACGGTGGAGAATAAATGAGATAAATTAATTAAAGAAATGAAGATTTTCAAAAAAATCAAGAAGATAAGATTGCCCGATTTATGAGATTCAAAAAATCAAGAAGATAAGATTTCCTAATTTGTGAGATTCGAAAAATCAAGAAGATAAGATTTGGACCGAAGATTCGATTTGGAAAATCAAAAATCTGCCCGATTACTTGATTTTTGGAAGAATAATATCCTTTTGAATTTAATTAATTCAAAATGATAATTTTATGTGACAAGTAAATAATCTTTTTCAGATTATTTACTAAAAAGAGTGAAAGTTAATTAAATGAAATCATTTTAAATATTTTCATTTATTTAAAATGAGAGAAAAGTGAAATTAGCAATTAAATAATTAAAATTAATTATTTAATTTGGAAGATAAGACTGATTAAATAAATTAATAAATTTATTTAATTGTGACAGTTAGTGACATATCAAATAAATAAATGAAATTCATTTATTTAATAATCGAAGAATTTATGAAGAAAGGTAATTAAATAAATTAAGAAATTTATTTAATTAAGGGAAGACTTAGACAATTAATGACGATATAATAATAAATAAAATTTATTTATTTAATAATCATGAAGAATACAAAGACATGAATTAATTAAACAATTATAAATTATTTAATTAATAGTCGAATGTGGACCAAGGACATAATTAAATGTCACAATTATGCTAGGATGAAAGTGGTTAAAAATGGAGCTTGTAGGCCTAGGTCATTTTTAGTTGTCTACATTTTGCCCCTCTTTTTCATAACGTTGCTTGTTGCATTGTGACAAAGAAAACGAGTCAGAGATATGCCCCAGTGAAAAATAAGATGAGGAAGAATGAGGAGGGTTACAGTATGCCCCCTCGAGAGGACAGACAGGTTCCAAGAACATGAGTGTGCTCTCGAAATTGATGAGAAGACTAGAATATGAAGAGACAAAGGAATATTAGTGCAAAAGATATGGATGATGATATGGATTCAATGCTTATATGAGATGGGTGAGAGAAGATGACATGACTAAAGGAGATGCACGTAAGTTCTTAGACCAAATCCTTCAAAGCCTTTACCGTAGGACTTTTTAATATTTATTGCTCTTAATCATCATTGGGAAAATTGTTATAATGGCCAACAAACACCATGATATGACATAGATCAAGGTGTGCAAGGTCGTACCATTACGTAAGACAAATAGTCACAGACAAGGATGATCATGACTTATACCAAGAGTGTGAGTGCCCCAGTCTTTTTGTCATAATCAACCACAAGCAGAAAAAGACAAGTACAAAACATGACACATTATTGCTTCTCTAAATCCTGTTTCCAGGACATCCTGGAGAAACTAGTGACATGATTGCCAAAATACAAAAATAGAGTCTCTATCATGGTATGTCATTAATTTTCTAAATCCCAGGATCAGGACCTCGCTGAGAAGCTAGTAGTCATGCGTGTCAATCGTCATGATATGTCGCTGCTTCTCTAAATGTTGCTTAGTGGGATCTTGCTAAAAAATTAATAACATGATAAAAGACCAAAAGACAATTGTCAAGTGTTTTCCAAGTGCGTCTGGATAGTCATTATTCTGATGTCAAGATGTCCTGGTTTAATGATGATGAGACGTCCGAATGTTAAAGCTTTGACAATGCGTTGACAATAGATGTCCAGGTTTGCCAAATTCAGGAAGGACACATCTTGAATAAAATTGATGCCAAGAGAATTAATCTCCAAATGTCATGTGACGATGACGATGATGATGCCTAGGAAGGACACATCCTGAGGCATATACGACACATATGATTCTTCAGAAGGACACATCTGAAGAGTGCCGATGTCGAGAGGGGTGATCCTTAGATGTTGTGAGGATCGCTCAAAAATTTTGAATGACAATGACGATACCTAGGATGGATGCATCCTGAGGCATGAATGACAAAGGTTACTTTTTAGAAGGACACATCTAAAGGTTAACCAAGTTTTGACAATTTGATGGGTTATGATGGTTTGACTTGTTTTGACCAGATGTTGCTATGTCATAATAATATGTGCTGATGAGTTTTGTCATGTTGTGATAAATGATTGCCAACATTTTCTTGATGAGTTTCATTCATTTGAGAAAGATTTGTGTTTCCTTGAAGATCCTTTTTGACATGTGTGCCAATGTGATGCCATGAACCCTACTAGACTGACCTAGTGCGGCCTCAGGGGCTCATCGATAGATGGCCTTGCCTACGTCATACACTCAGAGACCTCATAGTTTGACACGACCAATGACTTTGTCTTGATGACCAAAGATTGTGCCATGATTTATTTTGACAAACCTAAAAGGACTGACCTAATGTCTCGGGGACTCAAGTATGAGTCTTGCCTACGTAGCAAATGTGCAGAGACAACATAGTTCAGACAATGACATGGACCGATTGACTTGATTGACTTTGACAAAAGATGACACTGCATTTGTGTTTGTTGTGTGGTCTAATGACATTTTATGATTTTTAGGTCTTTTTTCAGGACATTTTGCAATTTTTTTTTTTTGGTCTTTGTTTAGGACATTTTGCGATGTTTTTGTCTTTTTTTTAGGACTTTTTGCGATGTTTTTGTCCTTTTTTCAGGACTTTTTACCAATATTTTTGTCTTTTTTAAGGAATTTTTGCCAATGTTTTTGTCTTTCTTTAGGACTTTTTGCCAATGTTTTTGTCTTTCTTCAGGACTTTTTGCCAATGTTTTTGTCTTGCTTCAAGACTTTTTGCCAATGTTTGTCTTTTTTCAGAACTTTTTTCCAATATTTTTGTGATCATATGTGACATCCACTACAGTTGCATGATAAACATTTTGCCTCTAGTCAGGTTGAAGACTTAGCCATTTGCAAAGAATATGGACAGGATGCTGTTGACTTGCTAGATGGATAGTCGTTAGGACTTGATGTCAATCATCTATCTACTATGACAGGTAGGGTAGGATGTGGTGGTGTTTTGTGGAATAATGGCAAAAATACCTTTCATTGTAGGCCAAGTTAGACAAAGTGACAGAAGATGGCAGAGCAATGATTGATTACGCATGGCACCTGTTTGCCAGGTTTTCACCATGGTACTTGTCCAAAGTGTCTGTTTGCCAGGTTTTCACTATTGAACGAATCATTTTTCTCTTTACTATTTTCTTGACTTTTTTTTTTGGTGTCACCATGCCTGTTTGCTAGGTTTTCATCAAGGTGACGATTTTTATCATTTTTCAATTTTTGTTTTTTTTGTATTTTATGGCTTTCAGCTCCACCCTCTAATGCTATGCGTAGAACTTTCAGAGGTGTAAAATATTGATGGGCTCAGTCAACTGTTCCCCATCTGGAGTTTCCAATTGATAAGTTCCAGAACCAAAGGAAGATATGATAATATAGGGACCAGCCAGTTTGGTTCAAATATTCCTAGATTTTCTCTATCTACTTGGTTCTTGGGGTTCTGCATGAGAACTAGGTCCCCAATGTCAAACCTTCTAACCATAACCTTTTTATTGTAGCTACAACAAAGGCGGTTCTGGTATGCTTAGAGATGATTCAATGAGTTTTGTCTTCTTTCTTCCAGCATTTCCAGCTCATGCAAGCATGATTGTCGGTACTCCTCTTCATTAGTTAGACCCTTCAAGGAGACTCGTAGTGAAGGAATTTCAACCTCAATGGGTAAGATGGCTTCAGCACCAAAGACTAGGGCAAATGGGGTGGCCCCTGTAGGCGTACGAATGCTAGTTTGGTAAGCCCACAAAGTAGGGTTGAGTTGTATGTGCCAGTCATGACCAGTGTCATTGACAGTCTTTTTTAGGATCTTGACAATGGTTTTATTGGACGCCTCAGGTTGGCCATTTCCTTGTGGGTAGTATGGAGATGAAAAGTGGTGTTGGATATGGAATCGCTCACATAACTCATGTACGTCTTGGTTTTTAAACAGACATCCATTGTCAGTGATGATGGACTGGGGAAGGCCATACCGACAAATGATGTAGTTAAGGATGAACTTCGATATTTGTTTGCTGGTAATATATGTCAATGGGATGGCTTCAATCCACTTTGTGAAATACTCAATGGCGGTAATAATGAATTTGTGGCTATTGGATGAGGTTGGATGAATCTTACCCATGAGGTCAAGTCCCCATTGAACAAAGGGCCACGGAGAAGTGATCGGCTGGAGTTCCTGTGCTGGAGCGTGGACCAAATCACTATGGATCTGACATTTGCAATAAGTTCTAACATATTCAATTGCATCTTTTTTCATGGTCGGCGAATAATACCCAAGTCTTGTTACCTTCTTAGCCAGAGTAGAACCACTCGAATGAGATCCGCATATACCATCGTGCACTTCTCGTAAGGTTGTACATGCTTCATTGGTGTCAAGACATCTAAGGAGGGTATTGTCAAAACTATGGCAGTATAGGGTGTCACTGACAATGGCATACCTTGCAGATTTTCTAATAAAGGATTTCCTTTGGTTATTGGATAAGTTCGGTGGAAGGGTTTGAGATTTTAAGTAGTCATAAATGTCCTGATACCAAGGAGAGTTGGGACCAACAAGTTTGCAAACCATTTCTAATTCTGGGATATCATATGCCAGTATCAAAAGTTGTTCTACTAAGAACTCAAATTGTGACACATTTTTAGGGATGTCCAAGAGAGAACTAATAGTAGCCATTGCATCAGCTGCCTTATTCTGTCCCCCGGGGATTTGTTCAAAAGAAATCAATTGGAAGTATGTTAGGAAACTGTCCACCATCCTCTTGTAGGGAAGTAACTTCTCATCCTTTATTTCATAGTCATCATTCACTTGGTTGATCATGAGCTGGGAATCCCCAAATACAAGCAATGTCTGAATTTTCCATTTAATTGCCAACTTGAGACCTGTGACTAGTGCTTCATATTCGACAATGTTATTTGTACAAGGGAAAGAAATCTTGAATGACTTGGGAATTGAATCCCCCTGTGGTGTGATAAACAAGATTCCAGCACCTGAGCCATGACCAGTATGAGACCCATCAAAATATAGCTTCCATGGTGCTGCCGGTTCTGCATGAAAAATGGATTCATCGGGAAAATCAGTTACCAATGGATGAGTGACTTGGATTGGTGCATCTGCCAGTTGATCTACTATTACCTATCATTTTATTGCCTTACGTTCAACATATTTTATGTCATACTCACTTAGTATCATGACCCATTTTGCCAACTAGCCTATTAATGCTGCCTGACTTAGTAGATATTTCAGTGGATCAATCTTGGCGACCAGTTGTGTCTGATGACTGAGCATATAGTGTCTTAGTTTTTGGGACACAAAGACAACAGTGAGGCATGCATGTTCAATGTATGTTTATTTCAACTCATAGCCTATCAGTGTGTAGCTGATGTAATAGATTGCTCTTTCTTTTCCTTCATGATCATTTTGGGCCAGCAATGCCCCCAGTGCTGAACTAGTAGTCGAGATGTATAGAATCAACGACTTTCCATGAATGGGTAGCATGGGGACTGGTGTTGATAGTAGGTAATCTTTTATTTGCTGGAAGGCCTCTTGACATTTATCTATCCATACAAAGGGGACACCTTTGTGCAACAGATACTAGAACAAATGACACTTATCTGCCAATTGGGCTATGAAATGGCGAATAGATTGTACTCTGCCTTGCAGAGTTCTGAGTTCACTAATCCCTCTGGGTGGAGGCATGTCTATGATGGCTTTGACCTTTGCCGGATCAACCTCTATGCCTCTTTGGGGAACTATGTATCCCAATAGTTTACTTGATGTGACCCCAAAAACACACTTCTTAGGGTTTAGCCAAACTTTGTACTCTTCAAATCTCTTGAAAATTATGTCGAGTACCTTCAAATGATCTTTCCTTGTTGCTAATTTTTCCAATAGGTCATCTACATAATCCTCCATTATTTTTTGCATCATTTCAGGGAAGATTGTGGTCACAACCCTTTGATATGTGGCACCTGCATTTTTGAGACCAAAGGGCATGACATTCCAACAGTATGTACCCCATGGGCAAGTAAATGTCATTTTGTGTTGATCCTCAAGAGTAATGCGGATTTGATTATAACCAGAGAAACCATCCATGAGTGATAGCATCTCATACCCTGCTGTAAGGTCCACTATAATGTCAATGTTTGGTAAAGGAAAGTCATCCTTTGGACATGCTTTATTTAGGTCTCAGAAATCTGTACATACATAGATCAACCCATTTGGCTTTGTGACTGGGACCAGATTAGAAATCTATTCAGCATAGTCAATAGACCTTATGAATCTGACATCTAGCAATTTCTTTAACTCGGTCTTGACCAATAGGGCAACTTGGGGGTGCATTTTGCACAACTTCTGCTTGACTGGTTTAGCATTAGGTAATAGTGGCAGATGATGCAGAACCAGTTCTGGGTCCAATCTTGGCATGTCAGCATAGGACCATGCGAAATTTATTTTTTGTTCTGCAAAAAATTTATGAAATTCTGGTTTCTCTTCATCAGTCAATGATGCAGCAAATAGGACCATCTTGGGGTCTTCTGCAGTTGAAATGTTATCCTCTATTGTGTCCTCAATAAACATAGCTGATTTCTCTTGTTGCATGGGGAGAAAGTCTAGTCCTCCATTTTTTGGCACCTTAGAGAGGTTTTCACCTGCAGATACGTCATTTATTTTTACTATTTTATCATCAAGAGGTGCCTTTATTTTTTCACCTAGAGACTTTTCATTTTTTACTTTATTTTTACTTTTGTGACTAGAGGACTGAACAGTCTCACCGAAGAATGTGGTGCAGTCTAAATCAATGGAGAATCCAGATTTGTGGTCCCCACTGGGTATGCCTTCTCGTAATCCCATGAATTTGGCAATTGCCTCATCATTTTGAAATGTGTGCAAAACTGGCGGTCCTTGTTGGTCCCAATCGACTAGCTTAGGGTAAACTAAGGAGATGCCATCGTCAATGCTGGTAAATTGTGGTGAGGATGCAGACAGCATGCAGATGGATTCAGTGATGTTGTAGATGAGGTTATCATCATCCAACTCGACATCAGAATCTATCCAATATTCTCCTTCACTAGTGTCATATTCATTGTCAAAATAGGGAGTGAAGGTTTTAGAGTCCTGGTTGTTAATGTCATCTGATACCTCGGAAGGATTGGATGGATGGGGTTTAGATGATGGGTGTTGTATGTCATGGGAAGTGGTATTGGGACTTTGACTATTTGGTGCTTGTTCAATTTTAAATGTTTTCCAAAATCATTGTTCAGAGGTCAGTTCCCCTGGGTCGACAAACAAATCATCAAGACAACAGTCACTTAGGGATCGTTCTGAGCCAAATTCCCACTCATGGGAGTTTGTTTCAGTGAGGGTTTCCCTAGTAGTCTCAACACTATCAAAAGCATGTACTCACTCATTTGAAAGTCCAGAGGTATGTCGATCGTCATTGTCGAGTGATCCAAACCCTAAACCAAGATACTTCAGAATTTGAAAAGGTTCTATGGGTTCCCTTCGACTAGTTTTATTTTTTCCAAGGCCACTAGTACCATCGTATCCTTTAGCCTTCATGATGTTGTAACCTTTGCCATATCTTTGAACTGGTAATGGAGGTAATGCGACAGTATCCTTATAGATCCATCCTATAATGTCAGCAAGGTCTCCATCACTCATGTCTCCCCACTTGATAAAAATTGTATTCGGTGGAACTTTGAAGGTTTCTTGAGGTTCCATTCTGAAACATGGCCGACCATATATCTTTAGAGGTGTGGGTATTGTAGTTATGCTGTATGATGTATTTAGTTTGAACTCTCCGCAGCCAAGGTCCTGGATTTTGACAGTCGATTCAGTCTTAGGGCTAGTGGAAGGTGGTGGTATGGTGGAAGACATGGATAGAGCGGATGTGGAAGATGACGTGAGTGTGGAAGGGTTGATATACTTGGATGACGAGGAGCCAGGTGCTTCTCGGTTAATAGGTACTCAGTTTTCGAAGATACCCCTTAAGTTGGTACAATATTGGAAAGGGTCGGGGTCTCTGTATATGGTTACTTCTGTGTTGTCAAATGGAAACTTTAGGCATTGATGGTAAGTAGAAGAAATGATTTTTAAGGCATGAATCCATGGATGACCAAGTAAGATGTTATATGGTAGTTCCAAATCCATGACTTGACAGGTTGTGTCTACAATGACCAGTCCCACTCTGATAGGGAGAGAGATAACACCCCGTGAAGAGTATTCCTCATCATCATATGCTTTGATCACTATACTTTTTGTTGGGTCTACACACACATCAGAGAACCCTAGAGCCTTAACCAGTTTGAGGGAGCATATGTTTAACCCTGCTCCGCCATCTACTAAAACCCGTCTAACTTTCTGCTTGTGGACAAAAGTTTCTATGTGTAATGCGTCATTGTGGTTGGTTTTATGTGATGAGTAATCTTGATCCAAGAAGGTGATGTGGTGCGGCATAGTGAGATATCCCACCATAGTTTCAAATTGATTGACATCGATGTCCTTGGGGACTGATGACTCTAGGAGATTTTTATCTAGGATTTCTTTGTGTGCGGGAGAGATACGCAGCAGCTCAAGTATAGATATTTGCGCAGGAGTCTTTCCTAGCCAGTCAATGAGGTTGAATTGACTTTTGGGTTTCCATTGCTGTGGGGTTGGGACAGGTTTTGGCTGTTTAGAAAATGAAGCAGGTTGTGATTGTTTAGCAGATGGGCCCGGTATAGTGATTTTGGCTTGTCTAGCGAGAGGTGGACCAGCTATAGTGACCTTGCTGCTTCAAGTAGTAGCATTACACTGGGGTGCTCTCTTGACCATAATGGTATTGATGTACTCATCGTTAGTTCTGACATTATTTATAGTTGGTCCACTAGAATAATCGTACTTGGCTTGGGTGAAGTTAGCTTGGTTCTGTGAACCTAAAGTGGAAGCATTATGAGAACCATGGTCCTGCAGTGGATTCTTGTGGATAGTATGATCTGAGTTGGAGGTGAATTGCAATCCACCTACTTCGATGGTGTGATTTTTGATAAGGTCTTGTATTATGTTTTTCAATTGTCGACAGTTAGAGGTTGTATGCCCTTTTGCTCGATGGTATTCGCAAAGTGCATTGTCATTCAATGGGTTCACCCATATAGGTGTATGTGCAACCCCTAGGAAATTGTCTCATCTGACGATATTGTCCCTAATTTTTTTGACCACTTTGATTGTTTGAAGAAGTATTGGGAGGAGGTGTAAATTTCGTTGTTGGTTTATTTTGTTGTTGAACCCCTTTCAGGGCCAATACAAGACCTACAGTGTTTGCAGTCTTGGTGTCAACAACACTGTCATTTGTGACGTGCTTATTTTTAACCCAATATTTTTTTTTTGGTGAGTGGATTGACGTTCATGTTTTTGGAACCATATCTTAGTTCTCCCTTTGCAAAAAGGGCTTTCTCAATCTGGACTCCCTTTTCAACCAATTCTATGAAGTTTGTGCAACAATATATTTGTAATGCGAATTTTAGGGGCCCTAGAAGTGTTTGGACAAACATGCTGACTTTTTCCCTTTTGGGGATGTCAATGTGACATTAACTAGCGAGGCTTCTCTATTTTTGAAAGAACGGGATAAATATCTCACCCAAATCTTCTTGTGTGAGATTGCACAAGCTAGTGATAGAGGTATCCATGTCAATGTTGTACATGTAATTTCTTATGAATTTTTGTTTAAGCTCATCCCATGTCTGGATATCCTTTTGAGTTGAAAACCATTCAAGGGCTTGACCTACCAAACTTTTAGAAAAAAGTCTCATCAAGTATGTTTGTTCGTAGGTGATGTCCATACAATTGGTGGCGAATTTGCGAACATGTTCAATGGGATTTGTCTTGCCTCTATATTTTGTGAAGTTGGGTGACATGTATCCTGGCGGAAATGGAGGCATGTATAAGCTTGTGTCAAATGGGTATACATTTAGGTCATATGATATTTCTGATTTCTTGCCTGAAATGTACATGTTTTGAATAGTTTTCTTCATGTCCCTCATTCTTGTTTTGAGGTCGTCCATGGCAGGGTCGTTTATGTTTCCGTACGTTGGATTGCCTGGTACACCATGTGTTCCTGTTTGTTGTGCGTGAATATTGGTGTATTGTGGTGGTATGGATTGTTGTGGTATGTATGACGTGTGCGGATTGACATGTTGTTGGTAGTGGAAGTTATGATTGGGTGCATGTTGATATTGAAGGTTATGATTGGGCGCATGCTAATGAGTATGAATGCTAGATGAGTAGGTTGGGATGTGTCCCCCAACCATGTGTGCCATTATTTGGGGGATGTTGTGACCATGAATGTTATGGTGTGTCAATGATGTCATGGGTTGTGTTATTTTGCCACCTTGTGTAAATTGTTGATTTTGTATAAGGGGAACGTTTGTGTTTGTACCTTGGTAGGCAATGACATTTGACTGGGTTGTTGTGTTAACATTTTGTTGTTTTCCTTGGATAAATACACGTCTTGTGCCTCCTCCCAAAGGATTTTGTGAAATACCACTGGACGAATATGACGAAGTTGTGTTCATGGTAGTATATGGAGTTGTCAAGGGGGGATTGTTGTGACTTGATGTTGTCCCCATGGCATTTACTATCGTGGCATTTACTGTTGTAATATTTGTGGTGTTGGGGATGTTGGTGGTGTTTGGAATGTTGGGAGTGGTATGCACTGTCATTGTGGTCCCAAAGGAAGTATTTCTCGTAGTATTTAGAAGTTGACCACTATGTGACATGTTATGTGCATTGTTGGCATTAAGGTCAAGAGGTGTCAAGTTTAGCATGTTAACATCAAATCCTTGTGGTAACTTAGCTCCTTCACTCAAGAGCATAGCTAAGAATCTGTCTCTATCCTGATGGACCATTGCTTCAACAAGATGACATGCCTCTGGGTCTTGTGTCAATGCCTCTATGTTTTCTTGAAGTAGTTAGCCATTTTCATCCTTTTGCAAGAATTGTTCGAATGGATTGTTTGATGATGATTGCATTGTTATTGGAGGTTGATTGTCTAAATTGGAAAATGGATCATAAAAGGTCTAGTTTGGGTCATATGGAGGATTGTTGATAGTAAATGAGGGGTCTTGCCGAAAGTTTTCCATTTGTCTCTTTTGTTTTTGAAGTCTAGTTTCAACCATAAATGAGATTGCTCAAATGGGAATGACAACTAAATGCAAGTATGACACTACGTGAAGTCTAAGTTCAAAATGACGACTAGAATGACTAATGTTTTTGGATTTTCATGAATAGGATATGCAATGCGTAGTAATGTAAGACAAGGTTATCTAAGCACTTCTAAGCTTGAACTTTGTTTTCGATTTTGACTACTTATGGACTTTGTTGGAAATGACAAGTTGACTAGGTCTAAATGACTAGTGAGTTTTTCCTAACTAGACTTTTGAGTTGGGAAAAAAAAATCTCACAAAAGAGGACAATGGCTAAAAAGGGGGTTTGATAACTTGGTCCAAGAGAGCCTAATTTTGAAAACAATGACTTTGCAAAGTGTACTGAGATTTTCCTAATCCTAAGTATGCAAATATGAACCTAGGGATAATCTAATGTCAAATGTATGCAACGAAAAAGAATGAAGGATAATGAAACCTATGGTGACTAATGCAAACTAATGGTCAAGACTTTGAGCAATTTCAAGTTTGGTTTCTATCAGAATCTTCTTGGTGACAATGTTTGACAAATGGTGGACAAGTTGAGGACCTCAGGTTTTGAATGTGAAGTTTTAACTTTTGACAGGAAAATGCATCGTTTGAAGTTTTAGTTGCATCTTGGATATGCAAATGCGGTTTAGTAAACTCAAATGTGATTGATTAGAGTGATTGCACTTCAGACATTTAAATGCAGTTTGATAGATGCAAAAAGTTTGTCTGGTCATTTTAATGGCAAATTTGGTCTGTTTGATGAATGTTTTGTTTTAAACTGTGATAAGACCAGAAAATAATTGACAAACATAACGTTTTGAATGTAACCAATCACACATCAGATAAGCACAATCCTAAAAAGGCCAATAGGCCAAGGGTTTGTATACTTGGTATAGCCCACCGATATACCCTGGATTGGTGATAAACACCTTTCCTTCTTGAGAGCGGATAGCTTAGAATTTTGGTGGCATTAGCTCCCCTCCACGACTCATTAACATCATTCGAGCACACCAAATTTAGATTCTTTGGGTAGTGACATCCCAAGAATTGCTATCTCTACTCAAGGGGATCAGTAGTGAGTGTCTTCGGGCATGATACTATACCCTACACTATACCAAGCAACGGCCAATAGAATGGTTGGACACTAAGACAATAGGTTTTTAATTCGGGCATTCCATTCATGGGGTATGATCCATGTGGCGAGAGTCCCCTTTCGGATCCATCTTGTCGGAACCACACTCATGATTCTTGGGCTTTCCCCAAGAACCCACTTTTGTCTACCGACTAGAAGTCCCTTGGTGTCAGGGTGCTATCGGTCTGAGTCGTCCTAGGGTGAGTACTTTTTCCCACCAGAACAAGCCCAAGTTCTAGAGTCAATAACCATTTCTCTTACACCCAGGATCGCCCGAAAGCATAAGGGGAGAGGATACTTTGATTACTAAATACTAAGGGTGACACAACATAAGATGGGTCTAATTTTTTGATCACCTAGTTTTCACAAGGTGAGAGCATAATCACCTACCACCTTCAAGCACAATCAAACATAAACAAACACACATTCATTTTAAAAGCACCAAAATGAAGTGTTTTCTACACTAGAAATCACAAACACGTTGTTTGAGAAATGAGTTTTTGACAAGCGTAGCTGCAAAACCACATGTCAGTAGTTTGCATATATGTCTTTGACCCACGAAAAACTCCAATGCCACATACTGCCAACAAAGATTAGTAACAAAAATAAAAAATAAAAACTTAAATGAAAACAACAAACTTAAAATAGTGATAACTTCGTCCAAAATTAACAAAATTTTAAGTGGTAGATATCCATCGAAAGCTAAAAATTAAACCTTCAAAATCCAAAAAATATTTTCCACAATTCTGCACAAAAAGAATGTTATATGCAAAAGAAAAACATGGGTTTTAAAAACGAAATTAAAAAAAAAATAGTGATCACTAAAATATCCATAACTTTTTCAAATATTAACAAAATTTGAAACCGTTTGAAGATCTAGAAAGCTAAGACCAAGATCTACAAAACCCAGAAAATGTTTGAAAATATTTTATTCACCCAATTTTCTGTGCTCAAATGAAGGTGACGGGATTTTGTATGACGTCTTGGCTGTAACCTGCAAAATAGTGAAAGAAAATAAAAACACACAAATTTCTCTACAAAATTTCTGGTTCACCAAGTAACTAAGGGTTATTTTTGAATTTAAGATTAGATTAGATCAAATTAAATCAAAGTAAAATGATAAAAACCCAAAGTTCTATAGAGCACAAAGGAAATTGAAAACAAAACGGTTATACCTGTAAATCGTAATTCCCATGATTACCTCCATAGCACCTTCTTACTTGCTGGATGATGTTGCCCTTAGATTCATTGTTCAAGCAATCTGAAAATGTCTAAGTCTTACAACAAGCCTTGAAGGATTTGCATAAAAATGTCTAAATGCCTATGACTATGACAATGTCTAAGACTTTGATCAAATAATGATAATAATTGAAAATGAGAAGCCTTAAATGTGCAAGCTAATAAATGACTATAATATGCGCGTAAATCTAAAATGTTAGCGTGTAATCCAAAAGTGAGGGGAAAATGACATTTTATAGAAAATGTCATTTTGAGTGGACGAACGAGATTAATTGATGATGAAAACCTAAAATGAGAGGCCCAGATTAAATTTGAGAATCCCTAATCAGGGTTAGGGAAAAATCCTTAATCGAATGGTTAGAATAATATCTCAGATAATCAGATCGACAGTGGAGAATAAATGAGATAAATTAATTAAAGAAATGAAGATTTTCAAAAAAATCAAGAAGATAAGATTGCCCGATTTGTGAGATTCGAAAAATCAAGAAGATAAGATTGCCCGATTTGTGAGATTCGAAAAATCAAGAAGATAAGATTTGGATTGAAGATTCAATTTGGAAAAATCAAGAATCTGCCCGATTACTTGATTTTGAAGAATAATATCCTTTGAATTTAATTAATTCAAAATGATAATTTTATGTGACAAGTAAATAATCTTTTTTAGATTATTTACTAAAAAGAGTGAAAGTTAATTAAATGAAATCATTTTAAATATTTTCATTTATTCAAAATGAGAGAAAAGTGAAATTAGCAATTAAATAATTAAAATTAATTATTTAATTTGGAAGATAAGACTAATTAAATAAATTAATAAATTTATTTAATTGTGACAGTTAGTGACATATCAAATAAATAAATGAAATTCATTTATTTAATAATCAGGAAGAATTTATGAAGAAAGGTAATTAAATAAATTAAGAAATTTATTTAATTAAGGGAAGACTTAGACAATTAATGATGTATTTAATAATCATGAAGAATACAAAGACATGAATTAATTAAATAATTATAAATTATTTAATTAATAGACGAATGTGGACCAAGGACATAATTAAATGTCACAATTATGCTAGGACGAAAGTGGTTAAAAATGGAGCTTGCAGGCCTAGGTCATTTTTAGGTGTCTAGAGGATCCAAGGTCTCCCTAAGGGAGGTTATACAGTAAGGGGATGGGTATCACCTAAACTAACATGGGTAAGTTAACCAGACCTAGCTACAAAGGTAGTATTATCATACCTAGAGCTTGGCGGCCAATGTTATCGAATCCACAAATGTACAAGGAGGAATTTGCTAAAGAAGATGAATCAATATTAATTTTAGGTAATAGGTCTATACCAAAAATGTTGAGATTCAAACTGGTGTCAATGAGGGTGCGCCTAATATCGATGTTGTTAACATTGACTATAATCATCAAAGGCTTTGCTTGTTTCTGCACATCTAGAGGCATGAGCTCTTGCAGGTGGAACATGATATTCGATGAATTCACATGAATAAGAGAATGGAAAGATAATCTTTTGTAAGGCTTCCTGAAGCATTTCCTGATAAACCAAAGTGGTTTGAAGAAAGTCCCAAAGCAAGATCTTAGTTGGAGTACCGCAAAGTTGCTCGACAAGATCATAATCACCTAGTGCTTTGATTGTGGGTTTAGGTGCTGAAGGAAGGCTTGGTTGAGAAGGTGGTAAATAAGTAGGGACAAATGGTTGTGATGTAGGAACAATAGGTTTTTGATTCATATTTTTTCTATTGCTCCTTGTAGGATATGTGTGTTCTATAGTATTATAAGATGTAGAGTTTATAGCTTTCACAAAACTAAGTCTGATGAATCGCTACGACATGAAATCCCATAGATAGGAAGGTTGGTTGGGGTCATGTAAATGACAGGTTTCTTAGGGCTTAGAGGAGCCATCAAGACTACTACCACATTTATTGATCCCTTAGCCCATCAAGAGGAGACTTGTTTGGGAGATTTACGGATCGGGGAGAGCACTTCTAAGAATTCATCTAGAGCATCCTCCAGCATATCGAAATCTTCCTTAGAAAAGTCATTATCATGAACGTGCAACATTGCAAAAGAAGTTTTGATGTTCATGTCAACTTCACCAAAATGTGATATAAGAGGGATTCGCTGCACATGGGTCTCTCCTTTCTCTAAATATCACTAGAGAATGAACTTCCCTTATACACCTCAGAATAACAGATTAACAAAATAGGAGAGAACTAATATTTAGTTATGCTTCAGGATAAAATATCAAATATCTTGAGAGAGCAAACCAAAAGATTCCTATCTTAGAAGAGGGAGCTCTGGGCCAAAAAATGTTGGTGCAGTTTTAGGATGCCAACACGACGTGCTATCATTTGAAAGATACACTTGTGTCCTCAACAATAGAGAACTTAAGAACTCAATAGAAATAAAATATATTCTACTTCCAAACTCAGGGGTGATCCATACGGGACTATCTAACTAGTCAAGAAATCAAAAAATGAGATGAACACAAAGATGCTTGGGGAAATTTTACCTTTTCTTGGATGTTCAAATCTTCACTCCAAGCTTCTTTTCATGACCTACACAAAAAAGACCAAGAAGAAAGTTGTTGGGTGGTTGTATAGTGGCCTGCCTTAGTTAGAACTCACTTTGGTGTTCCCACCTCCATGGAAAGGAATGCTAAAGAAGTAAACAAAGTGTGTGGTGAAAGAAAAACCCACTCAGGAGTAGAACCTACACCATGATAAGCATGTGGTGAAAGCAATACCCGCTCACGAGTAGAACCTGCACCACGAAATAGTAAATGAAGAAGTTTGAAAGGAAATTGAAAGGGAGAGAGAGTATTACCCATGGGCCTAGGCCCTCTCTGGAGCACACATACACATCGCTAAGTGCTTGCTTGAGAGCTAGTGTGATGTCTTCCAACCTCCAAAATGAGAGGTAAAAAGAGGTTTTAATGCTTGCAAAGGTGGAAAAGAGTTGTTCCTTTTAGAATTTAACTACCAGGACATGTGTCTCAAGGGTTAACCTTCCAAATTCCATGTTTTGAACTCAGAAAACTAACATGACATTAGTGCGCTACACAAACGTCTGCATGTCGCGCATTCATCTAGAGGCTATATTCTCAAAAAATGCATCGCTAGGCTTCTGTTGCTTAGCCAATTGACCACATGGAGTTAGAACCGTGAAATTCTAACCCATGGGATCTTGTCAATAATATTTTAGGGTGTCATAAATGCTAGGAAAAAATGCCAAAATATGGAATTTCCCCTAGGTGTAATTCTGCGATACTACATCTTCATCACATCTAGCATAAAACTTTCCTAAATTTTCTTGATCCCTCCTAATATAACATTTTCTTCCAAATACTTTGAAATACTTGACATTGGGAATTATTCCACATAATGGCTCATAGGTGATCTTAGTACTATTATCTTTTTCTTTAATTCTATTGAACACATATATAGCATTATGAATAGCTTCTCTCCTGTAACCTTCTGGTAGACCAACTTCTATAGTTATTGATCTAGTAACTTCTTGAATTGTCCTATTCTTTCTTTCAACAACTCCATTATGTTGAGGAGTTCTAGGATCAAATAATTGTTATTTTATTCCATGCACTTCACAAAACATTTTAATCTCATTAGAGGTGAATTTACCATCTTTGTGAGATCTTAAACATTTTATTCTCAAATTTTCTTCATTCTCAACCATAGCCTTAAATTCCTAGAATCTATCTAATGCATCATATTTATCTCTAAGAAAAGTAATCCATGTGTGTCTAGAGTAATCATCAATAAAAAACATAAAATACCTATCACCTTGTAAACTTTTTACTCTTGTAGGACCACAAAGATCTGTATGTGTCAAATCTAGTGGTCAAGTATTAGATTGTTCCTTTGATCTAAAGCAGTTTCTCACTTTCTTTCCAAACTAACAATTCTTACAGACAACATTAATAGGCTTTATAATCCTCAGTAAATCTCTTATAGCTTGCAACACATTGATCCTTTCCATGTTGTCAAAATTCATATGACACATCCTTCAGTGCCATAACCAACTATCATTAATCTAAGACATAAAGCAATGTCCATCAACACCCTTAAGTTGATAAATATTTCCTTGAGAATTCTTGCAACAATCACTGTTCTAGATCCTTTCCTTATTTCACATCTCTCATCCTAAAATACAAGATTATATACTTTACTACACATCTATCCAACACTCAAGATATTATGCCTTAAACCCTTAACATAGTAGACATCAACAATATCTTCGTTCCATCACAACTAACTAAACCTATCCCACAAATCTTAGCACCAGTATCAACTCCAAACTTAACTAAGCCTCAATCATAATTCTCAAGTTTAACAAACTTACTCATCACTATTCATGTGATGTGAACATCCACTATCAACAACCTAGTAGTTCTTTTTTTGTTTAGCATGAAGAGCAAAAAATTATAGTATCTTCAACTTTCTCCAAAGCTTTTTCTTTTACCTTCTTTTAGTATTAGTAGAAGTAGATTCATCTTTTATAGCCAAGAACAAGCATTCAATGTCATGAAAATCTCCATAATTAGATTTTTCATCAGAAATACCAACATCTTCATTCACATAATATGCTCTTTTAATTTTCTTCACTTTTTTTTCTTTTCTTAATCTATGTTTATTCTTCTTACCTCTTTCTAGACATCTCAAAGCATTATTCAAACTATTCCCCTACAACTAAATCATTTAAAGGGTAGCTTATCTTCATACTTATCGCAACCCTTTTTATCCTTCTCACAAAGTTAGCTTCCATTTCATTGAGGTTCTTTTCTTCTAGAACTTTAACTTTTGTAGCTTTGAAAGAAATTTCAATCTTGGATCCATTTCTCAAGCTAGGATTTCTCATTTCAAATGATGATAGAGTACCAAGTAGCTAATCTTTAGTATAAGTCTTTTAATCCACATATTCCTCAATAGTAGATACCTTTTCATTGTATGCATCAGGGAGAGCTCTAAGAAACTTCTTCACAATCTTAGATTCATCTATTGTAGCACCAAGTCCTTGCATTCCACCTACTAGCTCATCCACTCTTTGTACATAGGATTTAATGTTCTCATCTTCAAACATGTGTAGGATCTTGAACTATGTGTCCAAAATTTTCAACTTTGCTTCTTTGACCTTTTCATCTCCTTTGTGCATATTTTCCAAAGCATCCCAGACTTCTTTAGTAGTCTTTAGATTTTGAACTTTAATCAACTTGGAATGTGAAAGGCTATTCTTCATAATGAACTTTTCCTTATTGTTTTCTTCATGTAATTTGATTTTATCAACTGTACTTGGACCATTAGTAGGAGTATAAGAAATTTTATGTGCTAGCATTAATTATTGTTGGGTTTCCCCTTAAGAAAATGTAATTTATTAGGATTGTAGATGTAAAATAGGGCTTATTAAGGCATAATTAAATCCAAATTAAATAAGAGGGCCCAAACAAAGTGTGAAATCTTGAATAAGACAATTGAGAGGGGGGTGAATCAGTTGTAGAAAATTTAATCTTTAAATATTTCACTAGAAATAAAATGTATTACCATTCACAAATCCTTTACTTTGCTAGTTATGATTAACCATTAAGCGTAAAAGCAAAAACTGAAAGAAGCAAAAATCATACACACAATAATACTAGATTTACATGAAAAAACCAATAAGGGAAAAAAATGGTGAGGATTAGCTCATAATATAGAGAATATAAAAATCAAACACAAAGGCTCACTACCAAAATAGGACTCACTACTTAGAGCAAGAATCACTGTCCAATAAGGGTTAACCACTTGAAAGGATCACTTCCATATAATTACAAAAGAAAGCAAAAGATATTCATTACAGAGAGAAAAAAATTGCAATGCAATAAAGATTTCCACCACAACTCGCTCACACGCTTACATACATGCTTGAATGATAGAGTACACCTTCATCTAACTGCCTCTAAAAAATCATCACTTAAATTCACAATGATCTACTCAAACTCGCATCACACACACACACACACCTTTTCACATATATCTCACATCTATCTTGCTCTTGTAAAATAAGACTTATAAAGGCATAATTAAGTCCAACTTAAATAAGAGGGCCCAAAAAAAGTGTGAAATAATGAACAAGATAATTGAGAGGGGGGGTGAATCAATTGTAGAAAAATTAATCATTAAATATTTCACTAGAAATAAAATCTATTATCATTCACAAATCCTTTACTCTACTAGTTATGATTAACCATTAAGTGTAAAAGTAGAAATCGAAAGAAGAAAAAACCATACACACAATAACACCATATTTACATGGTAAACCCAATAAGGGAAAAACCATGGTGAGGATTAGCTCACAATATAGAGAATATCAAAACTGGATAGAAAGTCTCACTACTAGAGAAGGTTCACTACCAAAAAAAGACTCATTGTCTAGAGCAGGACTCACTATCCAATAAGGGTTAACCACCTGGAAGGCTTATGCCACCAAATTACAAAAGAAGAAAAAAGAGATTCGTTACAAAGAGAAAACAATCTCAATGCAACAAATATTTCCACCACAATTCACTCACACACTTGTAGACATGCTTGAATGATAGAGTACACCTTCAGCTCACTTCCTCTGAAAACTCATCATTTAAATTCACACTAATCTGCTCAAACTCAGATCACACACAAACCCATTCACATCTATCTCACATCTATCTTTCTCTTGCATTCATTCATCCTTCTCAATATCTCAACTTATATTTATACCATCTTCAACCTTAAAACACATCCAATGTCATCCATATACCATTTGTATTTACAAATTCAATTCAAATTAGGTTGGCGCCAAAACATTCTATGATGGAATTATAATGAGGGAAACCACACACACATTAAATGAGGACCTAGACAAGTCCCAATGCACTTCCAAGATCTTTGTAAGAAGTGTTTAACACAAGGTTGGCCAAACTAGTGTAGAACACATAAATCGATTAAGCACAATCATCCTTAACAAAATCCAATCTTTCTGGTTAACAAAATTAACTTGAACATGATCTCTTCAACATATCTTGAAAACCACAAGTCATAAAAATTGAACAAGAAGAAATCCAAAGCAACTACATTTCTCTTAGATCTCAACCAAATACACAAAAAAGCATGGTTCAAAATTGGTGAACATAAGTCTCACTATACGACAATCCAATAACCTAAAATCTGGATATATAGAAGCTAGTATTTAAGCTTTTGGATTCGACTGTGTCTATTTTTTTGTCGACGTTTCGGATCACACTCAGTGATCCATCATCAGGAAGAGGAAAAAAGTGAGATAAGATTGCAGAACAAGTCTTAATAAAGGGTGAGATGGGGGAGGAAGAGAGAAGAGACTAACAAAACAATAAAATAATAATGCCAAGGAAAGAAAAAAATAAACAAGTAAAAGCCAATAATAGAATTAAAGTAAAATCGAAAGCTAGAGAACGCAACAAAGATGAAGAAGTGTCAAAAGACAAAAAGAAGAAGGGAGAAAATGAATATATTATGATTGAAAACTAGAGAAATAAGAGATAAATAAGGTGAAAAAGGGGCAAAAAACTAGAACTAGTAAAAAAATCAAAATAAAAGGTCAAAGGATAGAAAGGAAACAAAAAGACCAAAAAATAGTTAGCTTAAATTGATGTAATAATTTAAAAATAACAAGAAAGCAAAGTTAAAAAAGATAAAAGACAAGAGACTAGAATGAATTCAAAATCACACCATAAGGCAATAAAAGAGAGAAAAGGAAATAATTGAGACGAGACAAGAGATGAACTAAAACAAACTAAAATGGATGAAACAAGTAAGGTGCAATAGTGTAAAAATAATAGATAAATAAAATAAAAAAATGAATGAAAAGATAAGTAAGTGCAAAAAAATATAAAAGAGAGAACAAATAAGAAGACACGAGATGAATTGAAACAAAATTAAAAGAATAAAGCAAGGTGCAGGAGTAAAGGAATGATAAATTAAAAATAGATAAATAAATGTAGGGTAAAAGAAAGAGCATTGTTAAGAAGACAGGAAAAAAAGAAAGATGAATTAAAAATAAATAAATTAAAAGAGAAATAAGTGCTGAAACTATAAAAGAAAGAACAAAAAAGAACACGAAAACCCTAAAAAGGTAAGTGATTAAAGAGAGTAATTGAAGAAAAAAGAAAATCAAGCAAGGCAAAGGTAAGAGGAAATGGGATAAAAGGAAGACAAAGGAGGAAAGAAGAAAAGGGGGGAAAGGAAAAAAAGAAAGAAAAGAGAAAGGAGGGGAAGAGAGAAAAGAAAGGCTACACCAAAGAAGAGGGGGCAGGTCAAAGGGGGAAGGGGAAGACAGGTGAAGGTGAAGGCGCGAGGGAAAGACTTAGGTGGGAGGGTTGGAATTGAGGGAGTCTAGAAGGGGATGCCAAGCTAGACTTAATTTCCAACCTTCGTCGCGATTGAGATTCGTGGAGTGGTTTCGAATGGTGATGGCTTCTTGTAGTTTGCGCTTTAAAAAGTTGTCTTCCTTAACCACCACTTGGGTGTTTAAGCTTCCAACAAACATGAACAATACGTTAGATCCTCACTAGAATAGTAGCACAACTTAGAGAAAATTTGGAGAAAACACTGAATACCTATAGCCTTTCTTTATTACATTTTTCTCAGTATCCTCGATATAGAAGCTTCCAACAAACATGAACAATACATTAGATCCTCACTAGAATAGTAGCACAACTTAGAGAAAATATGGAGAAAACACTGAATACCTATAGCCTTTCTTTATTACATTTTTCTCAGTATCCTCGATATATACAACTAGTATACATGACAACATCAACTAGTTGGCTAGGTAACTAGTTGACATCAATGACAACACCTTCATACTTGCAACATGAAAATGTAAAGGAGTACATTTTTCTACACTACACCTCCATATTTTTTAAAAGGATGGAATAAGGGAGTCACCTTAAGATAGCCCAATTATTTATTTTTTAATAGATATAAGAGCAATGAATTTAATCATTTTTTTTATTTCATAATGTTTAGTTAGTTCCTCCATTAGCATTTTTTGGATTTTATAATTCCTTATAAACCACCTTTATTGTTAGGATATAGTGGTGTACACCATTGCATAAAATGTTATAATTAAATAATTATTTATTTGTGGTGCACCCAGGAGGTGTGTTTAGCCACATTAGATAATTATTTGGGACTACTTGTAAAGTTATATTGTAACAATGGGTTATTATTTAATGTGTGCGATACATAGGATAATAATTTAATATTTGGAGAAATCATTTAATAAAGTGAAAAATTAGTACCCAATATTAAATGAAGGGTCAATGGTTTTTTGTTCACATGGTTTTGTGTCACGTGATTGTATCTTACCACTTGATTGTATTTGTGTGAGCTTGTATCTATAAAATCAAACACATGTTTAGTGGTTAAGGTTGGTTGGGTGAGTGACCTATCATTATTGGGTCTTTATGAGGAGTGCATATGTGAAGCATGGCATGGGATGTGTGGATTCATTCTTAGACACATGAAGGATTCCTTGGAAAAACTTGATGTTTCAAAAGTATTCATTGTAACTTTGTAAGTGTATGTATTCTTTTATTTTTGAATAATAGATGGAGTGTGGGTGTTTTTGGAGGCTAGTATTTTCCCTCTTGAGGGTTTTCCTAGGTTATATCTTGTGTTATTTTGTGGCTTATCTTTTTGATCTATGCATTATGGTTATTTTGTAAGCTTGTATGCATGCTTTTCTCTCATGGAGTTAAATAGGAAATGGATTAAGAATGTGGGTATGATGCATTATTTCCTAACAAGTGGTATTAGAGCTTTCATGGTTATTGGAAGTATGAGCTCATAGGTTTTTTATAACCATTATTCGAGTAGATTTGGTGTGAAGTTAAATCCATGGCTATGTAGAAAAGATTTGAGGCATTACAAGATATGGAACACATGTGGAGGTGTTGTTATGTAGACTTGAGATTTTAGGGTTTGTAGATTTGTTGGGTTTATTCAAGATCAGAGGCATGAGAAATCTGGTTCAAAGGGTTTCTTGGATTGTGCTTTTATATGAGGGACGTTTATAGAGGTTTCACATGTGACCTCTTCAGACAAAACGAACCTTGCCATCAAATCTAGGATGGTCAAGAAATAAAAAGATATAAATTTTTCCATATTTCAACCACTATCAAAACTTCCATAAAAAAATTTCCCACAGACCCTAGCCAAACGACCATTAGGTCTAGAAGATGGTCTCAAAAAAATAAAAATTAAAAAAGGCCATTGATATAAAAAAATCCTATAGAAAATAAATTTTAAAATTCTTGTGATATTAAAAAGTTTATTTGAAATATTTAAAAAATTAAAATAAAAAAGATATCATTTGGCCTTCTAAAATTTAAATCCTAGAGAAATATTTTAAAATTGAAAATAATGAAAATTTTGGGGGTTCTACAGACCCCTTGTTATCCTACATCAGTAGGTCTACCACACAGCCTAACAAAAAATGGTAGTATGTTGGTGTAGACATCAATAGCCTAGCTCCTAGTTGACGAGGTTGTTATACTAGTGGGGCCTTTGGCCCCTGATCTAGTGGGACCATAGCTTGAGCCCCCAAGTAGGGGGCATAAAACAATTTTTTTTAAAGAACTTAAATGAATTTAATAAAAAATAAATAGATTTAAAAAAAATTAAATTCCACCATCATTTTTGTCACTTGAGCATCATCGGCACACTACCACCACCACTAGTAGGGCCATTGGTTAGCCACCCAAGGGACATCAGTAGTCTATGTATAAGCCAAATTGGATAACTTTTCTTAAATGGGCATAACTTTCACCTAGGATGTCAAACTTTTGACTTCTTATACTTGTTGGAAATGTGGTTTTGGTCACTACACAGTGGTATAGGTTTGGATCCATGATATTTATTTTTCATTAGTCTTTGGGACCCAAAATTCATATATTCTCTTGTACACATTCTTTAGCATAACTTTTGCATACGAAATTATATTTTCAATTTAGAATAGGCATTAGAGAGCATGTGTAATGTACTACATATTAGATCAAGTATATTTTCAGTTTGTGGTGTAGAGAGAGGTTGGTACTTGTTTGATCACTTGTAGGTGCTTAATATTTGGGGTGTGATTGTGTGAGCATTAAAATTATTCAAGAGGTAAAACCTTGAAGTAGTACATATTTTTATATGATATTTATGATGGTACAACTGATTATTAATTTATTTCTTACTAGTTCAAGTTTACAGTTGTTTTTCATAGTTGGACTTTGATGGTGATAGGTACATAGGTTATCTTAGATTTTGAGGACATGGATTTACATGGATAGAGACTTGGAGTCTCGCATGGTGATAGTTGAGTGCACGTACAAAATTGGTGATGATTATGGTGTCATGGATATATAGGTACATTTGAGAATTGACAAAACATGATCATGTACATGTTTGCTTGGTGGTGACATGGTTTGGTGCTAGGAGTGTTGGAAGTTTGTCATTGTTGATGCAATTTAGAAACATGAGCATGGTATGTATACTAATTGATCCAATGTTTTCAATGATGTCAACATTATTGTGATCACTCTAGCATGATTTGGAAGTGTGGAGAAATTTTTTTCATCAACATTTTACTTTTAGTTTTTCAGCCCCAATAGGCATCTTTTCAGCTTCACTTCATTTTCACATTTTGATGATATCGCGCCCCAAAGGCCAAAGTTTATTTTTGCACAAAGAAATGTAATGCACCACGTGGTGGCTGCACAACCTTTCTTGGTATTATTTCCCTTTTGGGCCTGAATTGAGACGCATGGCTACCTGGAAGGTACTTTCCCCAAGCCGCTCTCACAAGTTTAGATATCGTCTGCTAGCATGCCATGTCAACCATTTTGTTGGGTGGGTTATTTCTTTCGTGAATGTATCTCTTTGGTTGGAGTTCATCAAACATCACAATAGAGATCTTATCTTCAAGATTAGTCTTATTGGGCGATATTACTATTCCTTGTAGCAAATCAGATCATGTTTTTCTAGGCTATGATGAGATCTTATCATCTCCTAACAACATATCTTCATAGAATTTCTACAATATCTAGAACCATTAATGAAGGAACTCAACTTTTATTAAGTGGAGACTATTGTGATCTAATCAAATATTGGATCAGATTGTAGTTTATTGGATGAAGGCACCTATCAGGATTCAACTCTATTGGTTGTGGTGATAGCTCATTCTTTTGGCTATTTAAGGGGGTTTACAACTAGGGAAAGCATCATCATCAGTGAGAAAGATATATATCACTTTTAGCAAGAATAGGAGGATTTTTACAGAGCACTGTTTATGCTTTATGGCATGTTTAATTTTTCAAGCCTATTAATCACATTGGCATCCAACCTTTGCTTTTAGTTGATTTATTGCAAGAACAAATATTAGTAAGAAGAAATCTTTTAGATTTTGAATTTTATGGCCTTTATCACAAATTTATTTTTTCTATACTATTTATGTTGAATGCTCTATGTCAAGTCTTATGGAGATAGTCTTGGTAATCATTTTATATGCTATTATCTTTTATGTTTAACATTGTCTCTCAGAAATTACATCATGTTCATTATACTCTTTCATTTTCTATGAAGATCATGTTGAAATTCATGTTATGCTATTAGAGCAAGAGGATTATGTAAAGATCTAAAACATTCATGTTAATCTTAGGGTTTCTTATTCCTATCGGACCTTAATCGATGCTTCCCATGGGAAGATTTGAATGATCACTTTATACTTTCTTACCCTATTGCTTCGTATAGGACTCTATGTTGGTGCTTCTTACCCTGTTGCTTTTGACCATGGATATGAATCCGTTGGCTCACCTTCCCCTAGGGGCCAAGATGTGCAACTAATAATATTGAATATTTCCTCTTGAAGATGCTCTAATTTGGACTATGGGCATGATATTACTGGCGTCTCTTGTTAGTTTGATGTAGAATTTCCTCTTGGAAGGCTAACTATTGGACACCTATAAAAACTTAGGTCCCACTGGGTGTGCCAAAAAAAAATTATTGATCATAAATGCTTGTGCCTCTCTAAATAGTCTTATGGTAATTTCAGTGAATGGGGGACCCAATTGCACTTGAGCTAAACAACCTATGATATTTTATAGAATTCGGTTCTTCTCTGTATTGTGAGAAAAGGGGGAAGGAGAAATATAAAAGAATAGAAAGAGTGGTAGTGTGCCAATGCTTTTACAACATTTCAAAGACTAAAAAATCCTTATTCCTAATAAAATGGATGCAAAATGCCACTAAAGGGTCTATGGAATTGTGTCCATTTTATTAGGAATAATGAGTTTTTAATCTTTGAAATGTTGTAAAAGCATTGGCGCATCGCCACCCTTTTTGTTTTTCTGTATTTCTCCTTCCCCATTTTCTCACAACACACAAAGAAGAATCAAATTCTATAAAAATATTAGAGGTTGTTTAGCTCAAGCGCAATCAGGTTCCCCACTCACTAAATTTCACATAAGACTATTCGTAGAGGTGCAAGCATTTATGATCAATAGTTCTTTTTCTAGCACAACTAGTGGAACCCAAGCTTTTATAGGTGTCTGATAATCAACCTTCCCAGAGGCAATTGTAGATTAGATTAACAAGAGAAGTTGGTAATCTCATGCCCAGAGTCCAAACTATTGGAAATAAGCAACACTAAGAGGGGGGTAAATCAATGTTCTACAAAAATTAAATTTATTATTTTGATCTTTAACCCACTTGAAACATTCAACCAAAAGAAATATGCATAAACAAAAAGTAAACAACCACAACACTATTACACAAGGATTTTTACATGGAAACCCTGTTAGGGGAAAAACTATGATGGATGGCCAATCCACAATATGATCTGAGTATACTCAAAAGGAAGATTACAATGTGGGAATGTACTTGCATTCAAGTGCACTACCTAGAGCTCACTGCTCAAAATAGAAAGGCACACTGCCTTACAAAGATTTGGATTAGATCCAAAAGAATGAACTAAGAGAGTAGCATCTACAAATGCTTGATTATAGTTTCAGTTAGGCTCAGTAGTTGATCTTTTGTCCTTCTGACCGATTTTGCACCTCTGCTCTACTTTGCTCTAATTCACATCATAAAATATTTAATGCACAAGTGAAACTATGCATAATCACTCAATCACCCTTCTGATATCATAACACACATTGAAACATCTTATTCATAGACCAAAATGATATAATTGATCATTTATATATATCCATGACTAAGAATTTAATAGCAACATGTCGGCTTCAATAAAACTTAAAAATATTTACAACTAATGGCTCAAATCATTAATAATATTCAATGCACATCCACAATGGTTAGCCACAACTTAGCTCAGACCCAAATCAAAATGCTTGAACACAAAAACATTTGAGTAAACACTCTTTGAATATCTACAACACGTTATATCAACTATGTTGACCACTAAACATAGATGAACAAAAAAATATCCAACCAAATCTCTAGAATTGCACACAACTTGATATGAGGCACTGAGATTTTTGGATAACATAATACATACATTGATCAATCTCCCATGAGATCCACAACTCAAAATAACAACAAAAAATTTGCATGTGAATCAATGAACACAAAACTCTTGGATGCTTTGTTCTTCCTTGACTATCTTCAATTTTTCTGTCAGTATGAGAAAATGATGACATTTGAATCCAATCACCAACTAGGGTTTCCATCAATGACAACACCAAAAAACATTTGCAGTGTCTCTTTCCAACAATCTCCCTCTCTGGCATTGATGGCAACACTTAGTGAAAAATGACTAAGTGTCGGATCAGTACCAACATGAATTACATTGCCACTTCAAAAAAATCTTCAATGTCATCTCAGAAATGCAATCCCCCTAAGATGAATATACATTTTTCACTATACAACTCTCTCCCTTTGACATCAATGGAAAAACTAGAGAAACCTAAAAACAAAAATCAAAATTTCAAACTGTACAAGCATGATCTTGTAACTTACACAAATTTGAAAACATCTATGAAATCTCTCTTCAACACACTTAAATTTTTGTCCCAAACCATTTTGAGACTCTCTAGAATTTTTATGTAACCACAAACTCAAGATTAATTGGGTCACTAACTACCATAGCATCTTTGGCTTCCTTTAATGCACTCACCATTATTTCAATCTTTGGATTAGTCCTCTGAGCTCATATTCTCTTCCTACAATCCTATCATTTTCATGCTTCAAGATCCTTATTTTTTCAAGTAGAGATATTACTTGACCTTATTTCTTACTAACATCACTAGCTAATGGGTCAAAAGCTTCAGAAATGGTAGCCAATTTTTTTTCAAGATCCTTCACCTTCTTCTCATTGTTTTCAGTAAATTTGGACAAAACCAAACATGACTTATAAGCCTTTCCACCTTCAGATAGAGAGCCTTGAATATTCCTCATATAGGTGGCTAATAAATTTTTATCATTTTCAATCATTTCTTTCAACCTACTAAATCTTTTTCCATTAAATTCCTGCACTTTAACCATGGCTGATTTTTCAAGAGACTCGAAATGAGTACTTACAGAATTTATGAGCTTCTTCAATTCACCAAAAGAGGAATCAGATGGATCCTTAACATGATTGGCATAATTTTATCTAGAACTCTAGATTCAATTCCCAAAATTTCATTATCCTCAATGTGGGACTTTAGCAATTCTTCTCTGGATTTTTCTTGGGTAAAAGATGCAACTTTCATTTTTTGAATTGGGGACAAGGTGGATAGATCAATTGGGCCTTCAACCAATTTAGTATCAAATTCTTCCTATTGTTCCACTAGAAATTTCTTCACTACCTCGATAGTGTCTCTTGCTTCGACTAGAATTTCCTTAACTTGAACCTTTTCTTCTTTAACTTCTGGTTCTTTAGTAACTATTTCTTGATTTCCTTTAGGAGCTTCAATTTCTTCATTTGGCATCTCCTTTCCTTCAACTAATACAACCTTAGGAGCTTCAGTCTCCATAGGTACTTATGTATTTTCCACATCAGGAGGAATCTAAATATCCTCAATATCTACATTCACCTCATTTACTGAATCAAATACAACATCTTCAACATTTACTTCTTCAACATTGATCTTATTCTTTGACAAAAATTCTTCCCAGATTTTCTTGGTTTCATCAGCAACAACATCAGTTTCACTGATCATAAGTTTGTTCACCCTTTTTTTTCTTTTAAATTCCTTCTTGGATTTGGTCAAGAGTGACTTTATCTCCTCAATAGACATTTCCAGACACAATTCTGCAAGAATTCTCTTTCTCATATGATCTTCTTCTATCCTAGAATTTACTCTTCTCATCTATGAAACCTCATACAGACTCTTAGGTAAACTAGACATAATTTCAACAAGAAATTTATTGAAAATATTAAGATGTTTTATTGTTTCCTCCTCAAGATTTCTTTGTCTTGATTCATCAAAAATTTCATACCATTTGCAAAGGTGCTTGAGGTTTCCATCCTTGACAACAACATTCTCAACTTCTTCAATTTTGATACCTGGTTTGCCAATTTTTTCCTTCTTCTTTGCCTTTTCTTCTTCACTGGAATATTTTCTCTTGGTTACCTTTGTAGCCCGAGTGTCGGTAGCCTTTATTTATTTCACACCTTCATCTGACTCAGTCTCCTCATCTTCTGATATGGCTTCATAGGTTCTTGTTCTCTTGTTCTTCTTCCTCTTATCAGAAGCCTTGTCTTGAGTTTGTACCAGAACTATATTGGTTGTAGGAGCAGATAGGGATGGAGAACTCCTTATTGATCTACCATGGGTAGAGGATGTTTCCAGACTAAAAAATTCAATTCTTGTTGGCTCTTTTCCTGCTTCAGCTTCATCTCTCATCCTTCTAGCTTCTTTCAATGTTTTTGTAGATATACCCATTATTTCTGCAATGACTTCCACTTCTTTTCTTACTCTTTTGATAAGCTTAGGCTTCTTCAGTTGCTCATACACCTACATATCCTTTTTAGCATAGGTTCCAAACCTCTCTTCTGTTAGATTCAGAGGCTTTCTCAAATTTTTTTTTGCATACATTGCCAAGATTTCTCCTCGACTTCATATCCCATAGGCATAATCCATATCATTTTTGGATCAACAACTTCCATTAGGCATTGATCAATATCTACCATGAAATAGATTGTATCTTTACACTTCTCTATAATTGAAGTAGGAATTATTTCTCTTACATGCACCATACTCTAAATTTTTTTTAAGTACCCCCAGAGGGAAATTTTTATGGTCTGACTATCACCAATTCCATATAATATATCTCTTATTTAAATAGCTACAGACTGATTACTTTTCCAATGAACTTTCCCAACACCCAAAACCTCACTCATGAAATAAAAGAATAGACACAACAACAAATTACCATATTTAAAATAGTTCTTCTTGTCTTTCTTAATCTTACCTAGATTCTCTATCAACTAACTTCTAGGTAGCTCACACAAGTCATAATCTGCATTTTCTTTTAACATTTGATAGGCTACATAAATGGTCATACTTGATACTAAATTATCCTGACTGGAGTGGTAGACCTTGCATCCAATGACCATTGATGCAAATTTCACATCCACTTCAACAATATCTTTGATTATCATTGCCCTTCTATCAAATTTTGCACTTTTTGCATCAGTAACCATCTGATTCTTTATAGATTTCAAGATTGGTAGTCCACCAGAGGAATTTAGACCTATGACAAAAATTATAGCCTCTTTCATAATCTTAAAGGGTATATTCAACCAGATAAAGTTGGCATGAACTCAGCTCAAAATATATCGCACCCATTACTTTCCTCAAATATGGGGAATTTCACAAACTATGTGAACTTCTCTTCTAGGGTTTTGTATTCCAACTTAACAATGAAGTCCTCTTCAATTATAAGATTGGAATAAAAATTCAGCATTTGTGAGCTCCCTAACTCCTCAATATTAGCATGAATGTAATCCCTAATGTATTTAGTATGAAAGAAACCGTACGGTATAGATGAAAATGCACCTAAGGACTCGGTCTCAATAGACTTAAAAGGATGCAACTTGAACTTCAGACGGGGTCTATCCTTGACTTCAACTACTAATGAAGTGGCCATTTTTACAAATTCACAAATTCACAGGATTTTTGATAAATACCTTTTCATCAGATTGGATTTTGATCACTGAATCTTCTTCACACTTGAATCTTTCCACAATTTAGCAAAGTTCACCCCAGAGCTCTCCAAACTTCCTTTTGTTTTCAAAATGAAAAGTGACGAATGAAGGATAACAATGAACTTTTATCGTTTGCACACCTAACCATTTTTGTTGCAATAAATTACTTTACCCTAACTCATTTGGTTACCTTGTTTCCATGCACTGTGATAGATAATTCTTCCACAAATCTCCAATACTGTATAATACTTTCTCCAATTGGTTGAAAAACATTTGAAAAAGCATCTATGCACTTATTGGATTTATCCACATTTTAGTGTCAATTACCGATAGGGGGTCAAGAGATTTTCTTAATAGCTCCCCCTAGGCCAAAGGCCTAAAACTAATTCCTAGAGGAATTACCAAAAGCAAATTCTGGTGCTGGCACATTTCCTTCAACAGAGGGATTCTTCTTCACCCATTTATTTTGTATTTTCCTCTTGATCACATCTGTAGTGACTTTACCTTTTCCCTTAACATCATGTTGCATGTTTTGTTTTACTAGACCTCTTTTGCTCCAATAAAATCTAGTAGTGTGGCCAAATTTGTTGCAGTTGTAACACAACATTTCTCTATCTAGACACTACTATTCCATTGATTTTTCCTTGATTTACATTGGTTAGCAATATGCCTAAGTCTATTGCATGCATAGCATCTGACATCTCTGTGAAAGTTGTTCATCACATTTTTGAATTCATTTGAATTATGACCAAACTTATTATAATTAAAGCACTGACCTGAGAATGATGGTGCACTTGGATTCATCCTGCTTCTACACTAAGAAGCCATATGACTAAATTTATTGCAATTAAAATAGTAACCATTGAATCTTTGAGCATTTTGTTGTCTTAATAGATTCCTTCTAGCTTTATTCATCTAATTTCCTTGCTTTAATCTCCCTTGTCCGGATCTAGAACTTTCTCCTTCTTCATATCTAAGACCTCGCTTGTCACCACTAGTCCTCTAAACTTTGATTGGTTCATCAAGCTTGGCTAAGCTAGCTTTGAATTTCTCCTTGTACTCATTTGCAACAATAAGTTCATTTTTGAAATCATCAAGGTTTTTTTCAAGCACTTCCTCATTTTTTTTAGATTGTTCCAATTCATTGTCCAATCAACTCCATTCTTTAGATTTTTCTTTCAAGGATTGAGCAAAATTTTCTTCATTCATCCTTCTATCTTCAATCTCCTTGGTCATTCTCATCATTATAGATTCCATCTCATGCTTCAGGGCAGCATTTTATCTAGAGAACTTTTCATATTCTTTTGTTTTCTCCTTCAAGGCATGACTCAATTGTTCATCTTCCACACTTCTATTCGTTTGCTTAAGTTGATCACATAATTCCTTTCTTTTCTTCATTGATTCACTGATTTTGTCTTTCAATGACTGAATGAATTTCTCTACATTCTCAATACTTTCCTATAGTTCCTGGTTCTTAGATTTTGACTGGTCAAGATCATCCAGGCCCACCAAAAGTTTTTGTTGAAGACTAGTTTTATCCACTGAAAACACTTTCCAAGATCTCCCCAAGCTATTAGACTTATTCCAAGGAACTAGATCTGATACCAATTGTTGGAAACAAGCAACACTAAGAGGGGAGTGAATCATTGTTATGCAAAAATTAAGTTTATTATTCTAATCTTTAACCCAATTAAAACATTCAACCAAAAGAAATATGCATCAATAGAAAAAAAACCACAACTCCATAACACAAGTATTTTTACATGGAAACCCTGTTAGGGGAAAAACCACGGTGGATGGCCAATCCACAATATGATCTGAGTATACTCAAAAGGAAGATTACAATGTGGGAATGCACTTGCATTCAGGTGCACTACCTATAGCTCACTGCTCAAAATAGAAAGGAACACTACCTTACAAAGATTTGGATTAGATCCAAAAGAATGAACTGAGAGAGTAGCATCTACAAATGCTTGATTACAGTTTTGGTTAGGCTCAGTAGTTGATCTTCTATCCCTCTAACTAATTATGCACCTCTGCTCTACTCTGCTCTAACTCACATCACAAAATATTTAATACACAAGTGAAACTATGCATAATCACTCAATCATCCTTCTGATATTCACAACACACATTGACACACCTTATTCACACACCAAGATGATATAATTGATAATTTTTATATATTTGCAACTAAGAATTTAATAGCAACATGTCGGCTTCAATAAAACTTAAAAATATTTACAACTGATGGCTCAAATGATGAATAATATCCAATGCTCATCCACAACGGTCGGCCACAACTTGGCTTAGACCCAAATCAAAATGATCAAACACAAAAACATTTGAGTAAACACTCCTCAAATATCTACGGCATGTTATATCAACTAGGTCGGCCACCAAACACTGATGAGCAAAAAGATATCCAACTGGATCTCCAGACTTGCACACAACTTGTTACGAGGCATTGAGATTTTTGGATAACACAAGAAATACATTGATCAATCTCCCATGAGATCCACAACTCAAAATAACAACAAAAAATATGCATGTGAATCGATGAACAAAAAACTGTCGGATGCTCTATTCTTCCTTGATTGTCTTCAATCTGTCTACTAGTATGAGAAAATGATGACATGTGGATCCAATCACCGACTAGGGTTTCCATCAATGAAAACACTAGAAAACATTTGCAATGTCTCTTTCCAACACAAACTAGAGCATCTTAAAGAGGAAATTTCGAATATTCACAGTTTCCCATCTCTGCCTCTAGGGGAAGGTGAGCTAGGGGATCCATATCCCTAGTTAGAAGCAATAGGGTAAGAAGCACCAACATAGAGTTCAAATATTTATCTACCCCTCCAAGTGGTTGAACCTTTAAAATATGAATACTTATCTACCCAGTCCATATAAATCTATTTTCAATGGCTCATCTAAACCCTCTCGCTGCAAGAAATTTTTTAACCTACAATAGTGGCATCCTTCTAGTTCCACCTACACCTCAAGATGTGTGGACTACCATACCTTCCAATTCACTCAATAAAATTATAAAGTTCATCAAGGATTATTTCAAGACTCCATCTAAACACCTTTGAGATATAGCAAAAGTTCGCAAAGTCCATAACATTATAGAAGAAAATGTGGCCCTTAGATTGTTGGCTGCATATTTCAAAGGGAAGGGGTAGGTCTGGTATAGATCCCTTCCAGTTCCATCCGCTCTTAGAAAAAACCTACAGAAAAATTATTCAAGCACTTCTCAAAGAAAGGAGATCGTTCCTCTATGCTATAACAATTAATCACTATCAAGAGGGCCCCACAAGAGGCCATGATTGAATTCAACACTAGGATTCATAAAACTTGGCAGAGGATTCCTAAGATGACCAGGCCTCCAACAACCATGGAATTTATGTTTTATTTAAAGGATTTCAATTCAGACATCATAGTCATGGTACAAAAAATAGGAGGGGATACATTGCTCGATGTATATGACCTATTCATGCAGGTAGAGAACAATCTAATTGATCTTGTAAAGCTCTCACCTTGGCCACCAATGCCAATGTTTGTAGAGATCTTGGGCAGACCCCAGGAGGAGGCTACTGCTAGTACCTTCACCTTTCTCCCTAGCACATTAGTAGCACCACCACCATCAAGGTTTGTGTACCCAAGCACACAACCTAGCATACCAATCTCTTCTTCATTGGCAAAGAATGTGAATGATATAAAAAGCCTCATGAGAACTTTCTCCAATGAGTTGGTTATTTTAAGCAACAAGTAGCACCCCCAAATCCTCCCACAAAAAATTATCGAGGAAGGTCGCCTTACTAACTTAACACATACCAAGGAGCTCTAAGAGGAGCAAATCAACAACAAGCATCCTTGGTCCAAATAGTCCCGATTACCATGCCACATCAGACTGCCAAGAACAACCCCAATAAATATTTGGTCCTAGGTCAGAACAATCTAGCAGAAGACAAGAATGCATGGTGTTTCCCATGCAATGATAGCCATATGCTCTGGAACTTTCCAAGGGGAAATATACAATAGAATATAGCAGAACAAAGAAACCAGGGAGTATTTTTTAATATGGAGGATTATCAGTCACCCAGAATGGAGAATGCCTAGTTCAATGCACAAAAACAAGGGATGTCTCTAGAATAGAAATTGGATATCTCACTTGACCAAGTGATCTTATCTTAGATGGAAGAAGAATAATTAGTCTTCACAAATGATGTTGCAACATCTAGCACTTTTTAGGTGCAGTTAGACTACAATACACAATCCAAGAGGAGACTCACTAGAGAGTATGTATAACAAGCTCCCCAAAGGCAACAACCACAATAACCACAACCACAAGCACAACAAGCTTCACATACACCACCAACTTAGTGGTCATAGGCTCAACCATCCTCAAAGAAAAATATGGACAAGGCCTTGAGCCCATCCACATCAAATCAACTTTTCCCTGAGGAAAAAGAAACACCACTAGTTGAAACACTCAATGTGGTAGAGCAATTGAAGAAGGCCCCTTCCAACATGTCTTTGTGGGACATTCTATCAATACTAGAATAGAAGGTCATGCTTCATGAGGCATTGAAAGGAAAATAACATCCTCCTTCAGTGGATATGATCTCGTTGTGAAATCAATATAAAGGAAAAGGGCCTATGTTGAACCCCCAACCCTCAGGAGCTTTAGCATAATGAATTCAATAGAGAAAATAAATGAGAAACAGGTAATAAAATCAAAGTCCACTCCTTTATTTTTGACTCTTATTGTTGGAGATAATATTTTTCACAATAACATGATTGATTTAGGAACTATCACCATAATCATGCCCAAACAAGTAGTCAACACACTAAAACTAAAGTGTGAGCCTCCCAAGAAAGGGATCATGCAATTAGATAGGAAGAAAGTCTCGACTATCAGTTACATTAAGTATCTTCCTTTGACTCTTTTCTCCTGCTCGAGCCAAAATATCAAGAAGAAAGTGGTCATAATTGAAATTCCCCCTATCTTCAAGATGTACCTCTCAAGAGACTTCATGGAAAAGCTAGGAGGATACCTAGCACTTGATTGGTCCCACTTGATATTGTGGACTAAGAACGGGGCAAAGATGAAGATCCTACCTAAATCTCTACATCCCAAACACATAGCAGAGGATGTGGTACTAAGTTTTGAGGTAGTGCATACCTCCTTCTCCAAAAAGGAGATGTACTACATAGAAATGTTGGAAGATGAGGAGGATACAAGTGATCGGACCCTAGAGGAGGAGGTCTTGCTTAGTGAATTCATCAATTCTGATCCTTTCGATAATTTTCATGCTACCAATTTAGGCACCTACATAATCCTCGATGAGGATCAACCTCTTATAAAATTAATGAAGGAACCAAGCGATCCAGATGATAAAAGCTTATGGAAACTATATTTTGATGGTTCCAAATGCAAGACTAGTTCTAGAGCCAACATCCGACTGTTATCTCCAATTGGGTCAAAAACCCTCAAAGCTTTCCACTTCCAATTTTTGTGCTCAAATAATGACACAGAATATGAGGCACTGGTACACGACTTAGCTTTAGTAGAATGAATGGGCATAAAGATAATATAGGTGTTCAAGGATTTAGAGATAGTTGTAATCAAAATCCAAGGATAGGCCATTGCCAAAAATGTAAGAATGAGGTCTTATCGACATAGAATATGGGACTTGATTGAAGGATTTGAATATTTTAACATATAGGTCAACCCACGATCTCAAAACTGTACCACAAACCAAGTGGTTTCTATTGATGTGCAATTTGATCTAACCCTTGAATTGATTGAAGGCTAGCATGCAGTGCATACCATTTTTCACCCATCTATACCTAAAAATGATTAGAATTGGTAGGTCTTTGAAGATGATGCTCAAATCACTACCTTCCTACAAAATTTAGGAAATATTTCGATCATCCATAGGCTAAATATGAAGAGGTTTCCAAGGGATAAGTAATCCAATTAAAAGGAAATAAGCTACTGATGGGCAAGATCATTGATGTCACAACTTGCATCATTTAGTCAATTAATTATCGAACTAGGTGTGTCTCAGAGCTATATGTGATAAGGACATTTGTCATGATTTTTGGGGGGTTTTGCACTATAAAAAATGACTTTAGGTGTCGATTTGGCTCCTTCAAGAGCTTTTAGGAGTTGAACTTCAGCGACTAATTCCTAAGGATCAATTCTATCTTATTTCCTAATTTAAAATTCTTTCAACTTTTTTATGACTTCATTTGACTTGATTGAGACCGATTCATGGAAAAGACTAACATTTACTTTAATTATTAATCTAGAATTTGAAATCCAAATTTAATTATAATTTACTTCAAAAAAAATCTATCTTAAGATTTGCTAGAAAATAAATGCTATTTTCAAGAACAAAAATAAATTGCAAGGAAATAATGATTAATCTAGAAAACATAAATACTAATTTCCATGAATAGATTCCAAACAAGTTTCAGTTTCATCTTTCCATAAGTTCCCATCATTGCTTCAATTCAACTCAATAGATAATTACCAAACTTAATTCCTACAAACATCTAAATCTTGATTAACTCAATAAACTTTACAATGAATCTAACAAACCATTATAACCATGATGAACTAAACTTAAAAGTGATTTAAACACAATTGTTGAAAATGATTCAAACATAATTAATATTCCAGATTTTAACATCTAATGAACTGAAAATGATTCCAACAAACTTAACATTCCAGATTTAGATATTAATGAAAAGAAATAAAATAAACTTAGAAAAATACCACACAAGATCAATTCCTTTGGTTGAGCAGGCCTTGCTCTTCCTCTGGTGAGATCTCTTAACACAATGATTCGAGTTAACTTCTTATCTTCATTCAAATTGATCAAAATAGGGATGTAGAATATAGTATTGCAACCATTACAAGATTCTAATTGAAAATTATCAAACTTCTTTCTGAAACCTAAACATGTATATTTATAACTATATCCTTATTGAATTCAAAACATGGTGTTCACTGCCAAGATTCAAGGCATTTAAACTAAAGACTAAAATAGAACTAAAATAGGATTGAGAATAGATAGAGAGAGAAATGCCAGATCAACGCTGGGACTAGAAGTTCCTAAATTGACTAAAAGAAGCTGATTTGAAACTTTAGTGATTCATCATCCAGCTGGGTTGATCAGTGGCATGATTGTATTCATTTGATTAAACATGGAGTTTAAATTTATCATCAGTCATCAGTCTTTTAAATACCCTAAATAAAATCCTTAAGAATAGGATACCAATTATGACAATAAAGATTAAAACTACATAATTAACTCATCAATATCATAAAAAAAGCAACACATTTAATATAAAGAATTACCCCAAATATATCTACCAAATTATCCAAACATAAAACAAAGCAAGTAAATATATTAGTCTATAGTCTACCTCTAGTCATGTTAATTAATAAAAAAAATAAGTCTTTTAAAACATAAAATGACTAAATGAAAGTATCTTTGAGCCCCTCATCAGCTATTGCAAGGTTTGATTTCTCTCAAGAATCTTTTTGACTGTGGGGATGCTAGAAATAGTAAATGGAGGTTCACATTAGATGGAGAAGACTATGAATACCTCGACGTCAAGGGTGGAAAAAAGCTAAAGGTCAAAAGAAATGTGCCACAAGTGGACAAGGATAGGCTAAAGGATTTGTGCTTGAAATATGGCAGAGTCATAGCCTGGACCTACAACAACCTCAAGGGTTATGATCATAACATGATCCAACATACCATCAACTTGGTTGAAGGCTCTAAGCCCATCTGGAAAAAAGAAGAGACTAGTTAAGCTGAAGTTAGAAGCATTAATGGTGCAAGAACTCACCAAGCTAATTGAATTGAAGATCATATATTCAGTCAAACACTCTACCTGGGTATCTGATCAGGTTCTAGTTTAGAGGAAGAATAGTGACATACAACTTTGCATGGACTTTTGAGACTTGAATAATGCTTCATTAAAAGACCACTATCATTTTCCCTCAATGGAGAAAACTCTTCAAACCATGGTTGGATCAAGGATGTTCTCATTACTGGATAATGTCTTATGCTATAATTAGGTTTATGTGGAGAAGGACCAACACAAATCAATGTTCACCACTATGTGGGAAATGCTTGCATACAATAAGATGCCCTTCAAACTCTCTAATACAGGTGCCACTTTCCAATGAGTGATGAATATCACCTTCGAGGATTGATCAATAATATCATCCTCATATATCTAGATGACCTGATCTCTTTTCCAAATTGAAAGATGATCATTTTGATCATCTAGAAATGGTCTTCCAAAAGTTCCAACAGTTTAAGATTTCCTTAAATCCCAAAAAATGTGTTTTCAATGTACCACAAGACAAGCTACTCTACTTTGTGGTATCAAAAGAAGGAATAGCCATAGACCCCAAAAGGATAAAGGATATAGCATAATTACCACTACTTGTCAACTAGAAGGGATTACAATCCTTTTTGGGAAAGATCAATTTCGTCAGCTGGTTTATTTTAGATTTCACAAGTATCACGAGACCCCTCACGTTGATGTTGAAGAAAGGATTAATGTTCAAATGGATACCTGAAGGTAGGCATGCTTTTGAGTAGATTAAGGTATCCATCTCTATAGCTCTTGTGTTAGTTAAACCAGAATTCTCCAAGGAATTCCTCTTATATGTTATAGAGGTGAGCACAACACAGCTTCCATTCTCACTCAAAAGGATGAAGAGGGAGGTGGAGAGCATCCCATTGCTTTACATTCCTAGACCCTTAAAGGATACAAAATTAGGTATAACTTTATTGAAAATTAGGCCTTTTCCATCATCAAAAGCCTCAAAAAGTTCTGACATCTGGTTTCAACAAGAAAAATAACAATCCTTGTCACTCATCCTAGCATTAGAGTATCATCGAGGGAGAGATGACTAAAAAAAGGGCCAACTGGATCACCAAGATCTTTGAATACAATGTGGACATCTAGCCAACCAAGCTAGTCTAAGGCAAAGGCCTTTACGAGTATCTTGCATAAGAATTGGGT